>CANIUD010000097.1:0-137500 GCA_947470075.1 Closterium sp. Yama58-4
CCCCCGCTGCCGTCGCCGTCCCCCTTCGCCGCCGCAGCCCGATCTCGCTGCCGTCTGCCGCAGTCTCCCTGCGCGCCGCCAGCGACTCTCCCGCTGCCGCCGCCATCCCCTTCCGCCGCCGCAGCTCTCCCGCTGCCGCCGCCGTCTCCCTTCGCCGCCGCAGCCCTCCCGTTGCCGCTGCCGTCCCCCCTTTCCGCTGCCCGCTGCCTTCTCCCTTCTCCTTCACAGCCCTCCTGCTGTCAACCGCACGGCACGGCACCTTCGGCTGGCCTGCATCCTCACTTACTACGCAGGCCCCCCCCCTCCTCCCCCTTCATGCTTCAGGGGTTGTCCCGTCTCTCATTCAAGCCTCCTAGCTTTATGCAGGCTAAGGGGTGTGTTAGAATACCTCTATTCAATTTATCCTGCATATTCTAGTTTGCTTGTCTAGAGTTACGCACCCAAACCTGATTTGGGTGTACAACTGGGGTTTACCCTAGTTGTGGTTTGGTTCCAACCTTGGCCAAAATGTTTGGCCCCCAAAAGTTGGGTTAGAGAATTATTGGAGCCCTATGATTATTGGAGGCTCCAATAATTCCTCCAACCCAATTATTGGTGGGGGCCAATAATCTTGGCCACGCTCCCAACCAACCCCACTCTCCTAGCTCAACTATGTATACCCCTGCTTTTCATTCTAAGATCAATCCTTTCAATTTTCAGTCCTCATCCTTTCACGGATTCTAACAGGGCCATGGGGAGAAGCAAGATGAAGGGCCATGGGGAGAAGCAAGATGAAGGGCCATGGGGAGAAGCAAGATGAAGGGCCATGGGGAGAAGCAAGATGAAGGGCCATGGGGAGAAGCAAGATGAAGGGCCATGGGGAGAAGCAAGATGAAGGGCCATGGGGAGAAGCAAGATGAAGGGCCATGGGGAGAAGCAAGATGAAGGGCCATGGGGAGAAGCAAGATGAAGGGCCATGGGGAGAAGCAAGATGAAGGGCCATGGGGAGAAGCAAGATGAAGGGCCATGGGGAGAAGCAAGATGAAGGGCCATGGGGAGAAGCAAGATGAAGGGCCATGGGGAGAAGCAAGATGAAGGGCCATGGGGAGAAGCAAGATGAAGGGCCATGGGGAGAAGCAAGATGAAGGGCCATGGGGAGAAGCAAGATGAAGGGCCATGGGGAGAAGCAAGATGAAGGGCCATGGGGAGAAGCAAGATGAAGGGCCATGGGGAGAAGCAAGATGAAGGGCCATGGGGAGAAGCAAGATGAAGGGCCATGGGGAGAAGCAAGATGAAGGGCCATGGGGAGAAGCAAGATGAAGGGCCATGGGGAGAAGCAAGATGAAGGGCCATGGGGAGAAGCAAGATGAAGGGCCATGGGGAGAAGCAAGATGAAGGGCCATGGGGAGAAGCAAGATGAAGGGCCATGGGGAGAAGCAAGATGAAGGGCCATGGGGAGAAGCAAGATGAAGGGCCATGGGGAGAAGCAAGATGAAGGGCCATGGGGAGAAGCAAGATGAAGGGCCATGGGGAGAAGCAAGATGAAGGGCCATGGGGAGAAGCAAGATGAAGGGCCATGGGGAGAAGCAAGATGAAGGGCCATGGGGAGAAGCAAGATGAAGGGCCATGGGGAGAAGCAAGATGAAGGGCCATGGGGAGAAGCAAGATGAAGGGCCATGGGGAGAAGCAAGATGAAGGGCCATGGGGAGAAGCAAGATGAAGGGCCATGGGGAGAAGCAAGATGAAGGGCCATGGGGAGAAGCAAGATGAAGGGCCATGGGGAGAAGCAAGATGAAGGGCCATGGGGAGAAGCAAGATGAAGGGCCATGGGGAGAAGCAAGATGAAGGGCCATGGGGAGAAGCAAGATGAAGGGCCATGGGGAGAAGCAAGATGAAGGGCCATGGGGAGAAGCAAGATGAAGGGCCATGGGGAGAAGCAAGATGAAGGGCCATGGGGAGAAGCAAGATGAAGGGCCATGGGGAGAAGCAAGATGAAGGGCCATGGGGAGAAGCAAGATGAAGGGCCATGGGGAGAAGCAAGATGAAGGGCCATGGGGAGAAGCAAGATGAAGGGCCATGGGGAGAAGCAAGATGAAGGGCCATGGGGAGAAGCAAGATGAAGGGCCATGGGGAGAAGCAAGATGAAGGGCCATGGGGAGAAGCAAGATGAAGGGCCATGGGGAGAAGCAAGATGAAGGGCCATGGGGAGAAGCAAGATGAAGGGCCATGGGGAGAAGCAAGATGAAGGGCCATGGGGAGAAGCAAGATGAAGGGCCATGGGGAGAAGCAAGATGAAGGGCCATGGGGAGAAGCAAGATGAAGGGCCATGGGGAGAAGCAAGATGAAGGGCCATGGGGAGAAGCAAGATGAAGGGCCATGGGGAGAAGCAAGATGAAGGGCCATGGGGAGAAGCAAGATGAAGGGCCATGGGGAGAAGCAAGATGAAGGGCCATGGGGAGAAGCAAGATGAAGGGCCATGGGGAGAAGCAAGATGAAGGGCCATGGGGAGAAGCAAGATGAAGGGCCATGGGGAGAAGCAAGATGAAGGGCCATGGGGAGAAGCAAGATGAAGGGCCATGGGGAGAAGCAAGATGAAGGGCCATGGGGAGAAGCAAGATGAAGGGCCATGGGGAGAAGCAAGATGAAGGGCCATGGGGAGAAGCAAGATGAAGGGCCATGGGGAGAAGCAAGATGAAGGGCCATGGGGAGAAGCAAGATGAAGGGCCATGGGGAGAAGCAAGATGAAGGGCCATGGGGAGAAGCAAGATGAAGGGCCATGGGGAGAAGCAAGATGAAGGGCCATGGGGAGAAGCAAGATGAAGGGCCATGGGGAGAAGCAAGATGAAGGGCCATGGGGAGAAGCAAGATGAAGGGCCATGGGGAGAAGCAAGATGAAGGGCCATGGGGAGAAGCAAGATGAAGGGCCATGGGGAGAAGCAAGATGAAGGGCCATGGGGAGAAGCAAGATGAAGGGCCATGGGGAGAAGCAAGATGAAGGGCCATGGGGAGAAGCAAGATGAAGGGCCATGGGGAGAAGCAAGATGAAGGGCCATGGGGAGAAGCAAGATGAAGGGCCATGGGGAGAAGCAAGATGAAGGGCCATGGGGAGAAGCAAGATGAAGGGCCATGGGGAGAAGCAAGATGAAGGGCCATGGGGAGAAGCAAGATGAAGGGCCATGGGGAGAAGCAAGATGAAGGGCCATGGGGAGAAGCAAGATGAAGGGCCATGGGGAGAAGCAAGATGAAGGGCCATGGGGAGAAGCAAGATGAAGGGCCATGGGGAGAAGCAAGATGAAGGGCCATGGGGAGAAGCAAGATGAAGGGCCATGGGGAGAAGCAAGATGAAGGGCCATGGGGAGAAGCAAGATGAAGGGCCATGGGGAGAAGCAAGATGAAGGGCCATGGGGAGAAGCAAGATGAAGGGCCATGGGGAGAAGCAAGATGAAGGGCCATGGGGAGAAGCAAGATGAAGGGCCATGGGGAGAAGCAAGATGAAGGAGAAGCAAGATGAAGGGCCATGGGGAGAAGCAAGATGAAGGGCCATGGGGAGAAGCAAGATGAAGGGCCATGGGGAGAAGCAAGATGAAGGGCCATGGGGAGAAGCAAGATGAAGGGCCATGGGGAGAAGCAAGATGAAGGGCCATGGGGAGAAGCAAGATGAAGGGCCATGGGGAGAAGCAAGATGAAGGGCCATGGGGAGAAGCAAGATGAAGGGCCATGGGGAGAAGCAAGATGAAGGGCCATGGGGAGAAGCAAGATGAAGGGCCATGGGGAGAAGCAAGATGAAGGGCCATGGGGAGAAGCAAGATGAAGGGCCATGGGGAGAAGCAAGATGAAGGGCCATGGGGAGAAGCAAGATGAAGGGCCATGGGGAGAAGCAAGATGAAGGGCCATGGGGAGAAGCAAGATGAAGGGCCATGGGGAGAAGCAAGATGAAGGGCCATGGGGAGAAGCAAGATGAAGGGCCATGGGGAGAAGCAAGATGAAGGGCCATGGGGAGAAGCAAGATGAAGGGCCATGGGGAGAAGCAAGATGAAGGGCCATGGGGAGAAGCAAGATGAAGGGCCATGGGGAGAAGCAAGATGAAGGGCCATGGGGAGAAGCAAGATGAAGGGCCATGGGGAGAAGCAAGATGAAGGGCCATGGGGAGAAGCAAGATGAAGGGCCATGGGGAGAAGCAAGATGAAGGGCCATGGGGAGAAGCAAGATGAAGGGCCATGGGGAGAAGCAAGATGAAGGGCCATGGGGAGAAGCAAGATGAAGGGCCATGGGGAGAAGCAAGATGAAGGGCCATGGGGAGAAGCAAGATGAAGGGCCATGGGGAGAAGCAAGATGAAGGGCCATGGGGAGAAGCAAGATGAAGGGCCATGGGGAGAAGCAAGATGAAGGGCCATGGGGAGAAGCAAGATGAAGGGCCATGGGGAGAAGCAAGATGAAGGGCCATGGGGAGAAGCAAGATGAAGGGCCATGGGGAGAAGCAAGATGAAGGGCCATGGGGAGAAGCAAGATGAAGGGCCATGGGGAGAAGCAAGATGAAGGGCCATGGGGAGAAGCAAGATGAAGGGCCATGGGGAGAAGCAAGATGAAGGGCCATGGGGAGAAGCAAGATGAAGGGCCATGGGGAGAAGCAAGATGAAGGGCCATGGGGAGAAGCAAGATGAAGGGCCATGGGGAGAAGCAAGATGAAGGGCCATGGGGAGAAGCAAGATGAAGGGCCATGGGGAGAAGCAAGATGAAGGGCCATGGGGAGAAGCAAGATGAAGGGCCATGGGGAGAAGCAAGATGAAGGGCCATGGGGAGAAGCAAGATGAAGGGCCATGGGGAGAAGCAAGATGAAGGGCCATGGGGAGAAGCAAGATGAAGGGCCATGGGGAGAAGCAAGATGAAGGGCCATGGGGAGAAGCAAGATGAAGGGCCATGGGGAGAAGCAAGATGAAGGGCCATGGGGAGAAGCAAGATGAAGGGCCATGGGGAGAAGCAAGATGAAGGGCCATGGGGAGAAGCAAGATGAAGGGCCATGGGGAGAAGCAAGATGAAGGGCCATGGGGAGAAGCAAGATGAAGGGCCATGGGGAGAAGCAAGATGAAGGGCCATGGGGAGAAGCAAGATGAAGGGCCATGGGGAGAAGCAAGATGAAGGGCCATGGGGAGAAGCAAGATGAAGGGCCATGGGGAGAAGCAAGATGAAGGGCCATGGGGAGAAGCAAGATGAAGGGCCATGGGGAGAAGCAAGATGAAGGGCCATGGGGAGAAGCAAGATGAAGGGCCATGGGGAGAAGCAAGATGAAGGGCCATGGGGAGAAGCAAGATGAAGGGCCATGGGGAGAAGCAAGATGAAGGGCCATGGGGAGAAGCAAGATGAAGGGCCATGGGGAGAAGCAAGATGAAGGGCCATGGGGAGAAGCAAGATGAAGGGCCATGGGGAGAAGCAAGATGAAGGGCCATGGGGAGAAGCAAGATGAAGGGCCATGGGGAGAAGCAAGATGAAGGGCCATGGGGAGAAGCAAGATGAAGGGCCATGGGGAGAAGCAAGATGAAGGGCCATGGGGAGAAGCAAGATGAAGGGCCATGGGGAGAAGCAAGATGAAGGGCCATGGGGAGAAGCAAGATGAAGGGCCATGGGGAGAAGCAAGATGAAGGGCCATGGGGAGAAGCAAGATGAAGGGCCATGGGGAGAAGCAAGATGAAGGGCCATGGGGAGAAGCAAGATGAAGGGCCATGGGGAGAAGCAAGATGAAGGGCCATGGGGAGAAGCAAGATGAAGGGCCATGGGGAGAAGCAAGATGAAGGGCCATGGGGAGAAGCAAGATGAAGGGCCATGGGGAGAAGCAAGATGAAGGGCCATGGGGAGAAGCAAGATGAAGGGCCATGGGGAGAAGCAAGATGAAGGGCCATGGGGAGAAGCAAGATGAAGGGCCATGGGGAGAAGCAAGATGAAGGGCCATGGGGAGAAGCAAGATGAAGGAGAAGCAAGATGAAGGGCCATGGGGAGAAGCAAGATGAAGGGCCATGGGGAGAAGCAAGATGAAGGGCCATGGGGAGAAGCAAGATGAAGGGCCATGGGGAGAAGCAAGATGAAGGGCCATGGGGAGAAGCAAGATGAAGGGCCATGGGGAGAAGCAAGATGAAGGGCCATGGGGAGAAGCAAGATGAAGGGCCATGGGGAGAAGCAAGATGAAGGGCCATGGGGAGAAGCAAGATGAAGGGCCATGGGGAGAAGCAAGATGAAGGGCCATGGGGAGAAGCAAGATGAAGGGCCATGGGGAGAAGCAAGATGAAGGGCCATGGGGAGAAGCAAGATGAAGGGCCATGGGGAGAAGCAAGATGAAGGGCCATGGGGAGAAGCAAGATGAAGGGCCATGGGGAGAAGCAAGATGAAGGGCCATGGGGAGAAGCAAGATGAAGGGCCATGGGGAGAAGCAAGATGAAGGGCCATGGGGAGAAGCAAGATGAAGGGCCATGGGGAGAAGCAAGATGAAGGGCCATGGGGAGAAGCAAGATGAAGGGCCATGGGGAGAAGCAAGATGAAGGGCCATGGGGAGAAGCAAGATGAAGGGCCATGGGGAGAAGCAAGATGAAGGGCCATGGGGAGAAGCAAGATGAAGGGCCATGGGGAGAAGCAAGATGAAGGGCCATGGGGAGAAGCAAGATGAAGGGCCATGGGGAGAAGCAAGATGAAGGGCCATGGGGAGAAGCAAGATGAAGGGCCATGGGGAGAAGCAAGATGAAGGGCCATGGGGAGAAGCAAGATGAAGGGCCATGGGGAGAAGCAAGATGAAGGGCCATGGGGAGAAGCAAGATGAAGGGCCATGGGGAGAAGCAAGATGAAGGGCCATGGGGAGAAGCAAGATGAAGGGCCATGGGGAGAAGCAAGATGAAGGGCCATGGGGAGAAGCAAGATGAAGGGCCATGGGGAGAAGCAAGATGAAGGGCCATGGGGAGAAGCAAGATGAAGGGCCATGGGGAGAAGCAAGATGAAGGGCCATGGGGAGAAGCAAGATGAAGGGCCATGGGGAGAAGCAAGATGAAGGGCCATGGGGAGAAGCAAGATGAAGGGCCATGGGGAGAAGCAAGATGAAGGGCCATGGGGAGAAGCAAGATGAAGGGCCATGGGGAGAAGCAAGATGAAGGGCCATGGGGAGAAGCAAGATGAAGGGCCATGGGGAGAAGCAAGATGAAGGGCCATGGGGAGAAGCAAGATGAAGGGCCATGGGGAGAAGCAAGATGAAGGGCCATGGGGAGAAGCAAGATGAAGGGCCATGGGGAGAAGCAAGATGAAGGGCCATGGGGAGAAGCAAGATGAAGGGCCATGGGGAGAAGCAAGATGAAGGGCCATGGGGAGAAGCAAGATGAAGGGCCATGGGGAGAAGCAAGATGAAGGGCCATGGGGAGAAGCAAGATGAAGGGCCATGGGGAGAAGCAAGATGAAGGGCCATGGGGAGAAGCAAGATGAAGGGCCATGGGGAGAAGCAAGATGAAGGGCCATGGGGAGAAGCAAGATGAAGGGCCATGGGGAGAAGCAAGATGAAGGGCCATGGGGAGAAGCAAGATGAAGGGCCATGGGGAGAAGCAAGATGAAGGGCCATGGGGAGAAGCAAGATGAAGGGCCATGGGGAGAAGCAAGATGAAGGGCCATGGGGAGAAGCAAGATGAAGGGCCATGGGGAGAAGCAAGATGAAGGGCCATGGGGAGAAGCAAGATGAAGGGCCATGGGGAGAAGCAAGATGAAGGGCCATGGGGAGAAGCAAGATGAAGGGCCATGGGGAGAAGCAAGATGAAGGGCCATGGGGAGAAGCAAGATGAAGGGCCATGGGGAGAAGCAAGATGAAGGGCCATGGGGAGAAGCAAGATGAAGGGCCATGGGGAGAAGCAAGATGAAGGGCCATGGGGAGAAGCAAGATGAAGGGCCATGGGGAGAAGCAAGATGAAGGGCCATGGGGAGAAGCAAGATGAAGGGCCATGGGGAGAAGCAAGATGAAGGGCCATGGGGAGAAGCAAGATGAAGGGCCATGGGGAGAAGCAAGATGAAGGGCCATGGGGAGAAGCAAGATGAAGGGCCATGGGGAGAAGCAAGATGAAGGGCCATGGGGAGAAGCAAGATGAAGGGCCATGGGGAGAAGCAAGATGAAGGGCCATGGGGAGAAGCAAGATGAAGGGCCATGGGGAGAAGCAAGATGAAGGGCCATGGGGAGAAGCAAGATGAAGGGCCATGGGGAGAAGCAAGATGAAGGGCCATGGGGAGAAGCAAGATGAAGGGCCATGGGGAGAAGCAAGATGAAGGGCCATGGGGAGAAGCAAGATGAAGGGCCATGGGGAGAAGCAAGATGAAGGGCCATGGGGAGAAGCAAGATGAAGGGCCATGGGGAGAAGCAAGATGAAGGGCCATGGGGAGAAGCAAGATGAAGGGCCATGGGGAGAAGCAAGATGAAGGGCCATGGGGAGAAGCAAGATGAAGGGCCATGGGGAGAAGCAAGATGAAGGGCCATGGGGAGAAGCAAGATGAAGGGCCATGGGGAGAAGCAAGATGAAGGGCCATGGGGAGAAGCAAGATGAAGGGCCATGGGGAGAAGCAAGATGAAGGGCCATGGGGAGAAGCAAGATGAAGGGCCATGGGGAGAAGCAAGATGAAGGGCCATGGGGAGAAGCAAGATGAAGGGCCATGGGGAGAAGCAAGATGAAGGGCCATGGGGAGAAGCAAGATGAAGGGCCATGGGGAGAAGCAAGATGAAGGGCCATGGGGAGAAGCAAGATGAAGGGCCATGGGGAGAAGCAAGATGAAGGGCCATGGGGAGAAGCAAGATGAAGGGCCATGGGGAGAAGCAAGATGAAGGGCCATGGGGAGAAGCAAGATGAAGGGCCATGGGGAGAAGCAAGATGAAGGGCCATGGGGAGAAGCAAGATGAAGGGCCATGGGGAGAAGCAAGATGAAGGGCCATGGGGAGAAGCAAGATGAAGGGCCATGGGGAGAAGCAAGATGAAGGGCCATGGGGAGAAGCAAGATGAAGGGCCATGGGGAGAAGCAAGATGAAGGGCCATGGGGAGAAGCAAGATGAAGGGCCATGGGGAGAAGCAAGATGAAGGGCCATGGGGAGAAGCAAGATGAAGGGCCATGGGGAGAAGCAAGATGAAGGGCCATGGGGAGAAGCAAGATGAAGGGCCATGGGGAGAAGCAAGATGAAGGGCCATGGGGAGAAGCAAGATGAAGGGCCATGGGGAGAAGCAAGATGAAGGGCCATGGGGAGAAGCAAGATGAAGGGCCATGGGGAGAAGCAAGATGAAGGGCCATGGGGAGAAGCAAGATGAAGGGCCATGGGGAGAAGCAAGATGAAGGGCCATGGGGAGAAGCAAGATGAAGGGCCATGGGGAGAAGCAAGATGAAGGGCCATGGGGAGAAGCAAGATGAAGGGCCATGGGGAGAAGCAAGATGAAGGGCCATGGGGAGAAGCAAGATGAAGGGCCATGGGGAGAAGCAAGATGAAGGGCCATGGGGAGAAGCAAGATGAAGGGCCATGGGGAGAAGCAAGATGAAGGGCCATGGGGAGAAGCAAGATGAAGGGCCATGGGGAGAAGCAAGATGAAGGGCCATGGGGAGAAGCAAGATGAAGGGCCATGGGGAGAAGCAAGATGAAGGGCCATGGGGAGAAGCAAGATGAAGGGCCATGGGGAGAAGCAAGATGAAGGGCCATGGGGAGAAGCAAGATGAAGGGCCATGGGGAGAAGCAAGATGAAGGGCCATGGGGAGAAGCAAGATGAAGGGCCATGGGGAGAAGCAAGATGAAGGGCCATGGGGAGAAGCAAGATGAAGGGCCATGGGGAGAAGCAAGATGAAGGGCCATGGGGAGAAGCAAGATGAAGGGCCATGGGGAGAAGCAAGATGAAGGGCCATGGGGAGAAGCAAGATGAAGGGCCATGGGGAGAAGCAAGATGAAGGGCCATGGGGAGAAGCAAGATGAAGGGCCATGGGGAGAAGCAAGATGAAGGGCCATGGGGAGAAGCAAGATGAAGGGCCATGGGGAGAAGCAAGATGAAGGGCCATGGGGAGAAGCAAGATGAAGGGCCATGGGGAGAAGCAAGATGAAGGGCCATGGGGAGAAGCAAGATGAAGGGCCATGGGGAGAAGCAAGATGAAGGGCCATGGGGAGAAGCAAGATGAAGGGCCATGGGGAGAAGCAAGATGAAGGGCCATGGGGAGAAGCAAGATGAAGGGCCATGGGGAGAAGCAAGATGAAGGGCCATGGGGAGAAGCAAGATGAAGGGCCATGGGGAGAAGCAAGATGAAGGGCCATGGGGAGAAGCAAGATGAAGGGCCATGGGGAGAAGCAAGATGAAGGGCCATGGGGAGAAGCAAGATGAAGGGCCATGGGGAGAAGCAAGATGAAGGGCCATGGGGAGAAGCAAGATGAAGGGCCATGGGGAGAAGCAAGATGAAGGGCCATGGGGAGAAGCAAGATGAAGGGCCATGGGGAGAAGCAAGATGAAGGGCCATGGGGAGAAGCAAGATGAAGGGCCATGGGGAGAAGCAAGATGAAGGGCCATGGGGAGAAGCAAGATGAAGGGCCATGGGGAGAAGCAAGATGAAGGGCCATGGGGAGAAGCAAGATGAAGGGCCATGGGGAGAAGCAAGATGAAGGGCCATGGGGAGAAGCAAGATGAAGGGCCATGGGGAGAAGCAAGATGAAGGGCCATGGGGAGAAGCAAGATGAAGGGCCATGGGGAGAAGCAAGATGAAGGGCCATGGGGAGAAGCAAGATGAAGGGCCATGGGGAGAAGCAAGATGAAGGGCCATGGGGAGAAGCAAGATGAAGGGCCATGGGGAGAAGCAAGATGAAGGGCCATGGGGAGAAGCAAGATGAAGGGCCATGGGGAGAAGCAAGATGAAGGGCCATGGGGAGAAGCAAGATGAAGGGCCATGGGGAGAAGCAAGATGAAGGGCCATGGGGAGAAGCAAGATGAAGGGCCATGGGGAGAAGCAAGATGAAGGGCCATGGGGAGAAGCAAGATGAAGGGCCATGGGGAGAAGCAAGATGAAGGGCCATGGGGAGAAGCAAGATGAAGGGCCATGGGGAGAAGCAAGATGAAGGGCCATGGGGAGAAGCAAGATGAAGGGCCATGGGGAGAAGCAAGATGAAGGGCCATGGGGAGAAGCAAGATGAAGGGCCATGGGGAGAAGCAAGATGAAGGGCCATGGGGAGAAGCAAGATGAAGGGCCATGGGGAGAAGCAAGATGAAGGGCCATGGGGAGAAGCAAGATGAAGGGCCATGGGGAGAAGCAAGATGAAGGGCCATGGGGAGAAGCAAGATGAAGGGCCATGGGGAGAAGCAAGATGAAGGGCCATGGGGAGAAGCAAGATGAAGGGCCATGGGGAGAAGCAAGATGAAGGGCCATGGGGAGAAGCAAGATGAAGGGCCATGGGGAGAAGCAAGATGAAGGGCCATGGGGAGAAGCAAGATGAAGGGCCATGGGGAGAAGCAAGATGAAGGGCCATGGGGAGAAGCAAGATGAAGGGCCATGGGGAGAAGCAAGATGAAGGGCCATGGGGAGAAGCAAGATGAAGGGCCATGGGGAGAAGCAAGATGAAGGGCCATGGGGAGAAGCAAGATGAAGGGCCATGGGGAGAAGCAAGATGAAGGGCCATGGGGAGAAGCAAGATGAAGGGCCATGGGGAGAAGCAAGATGAAGGGCCATGGGGAGAAGCAAGATGAAGGGCCATGGGGAGAAGCAAGATGAAGGGCCATGGGGAGAAGCAAGATGAAGGGCCATGGGGAGAAGCAAGATGAAGGGCCATGGGGAGAAGCAAGATGAAGGGCCATGGGGAGAAGCAAGATGAAGGGCCATGGGGAGAAGCAAGATGAAGGGCCATGGGGAGAAGCAAGATGAAGGGCCATGGGGAGAAGCAAGATGAAGGGCCATGGGGAGAAGCAAGATGAAGGGCCATGGGGAGAAGCAAGATGAAGGGCCATGGGGAGAAGCAAGATGAAGGGCCATGGGGAGAAGCAAGATGAAGGGCCATGGGGAGAAGCAAGATGAAGGGCCATGGGGAGAAGCAAGATGAAGGGCCATGGGGAGAAGC
Source organism: Closterium sp. Yama58-4 (assembly GCA_947470075.1). Taxonomy (NCBI): domain Eukaryota; kingdom Viridiplantae; phylum Streptophyta; class Zygnematophyceae; order Desmidiales; family Closteriaceae; genus Closterium; species Closterium sp. Yama58-4. The sequence continues at coordinate 12,050 of CANIUD010000097.1, forward strand.
AAGATGAAGGGCCATGGGGAGAAGCAAGATGAAGGGCCATGGGGAGAAGCAAGATGAAGGGCCATGGGGAGAAGCAAGATGAAGGGCCATGGGGAGAAGCAAGATGAAGGGCCATGGGGAGAAGCAAGATGAAGGGCCATGGGGAGAAGCAAGATGAAGGGCCATGGGGAGAAGCAAGATGAAGGGCCATGGGGAGAAGCAAGATGAAGGGCCATGGGGAGAAGCAAGATGAAGGGCCATGGGGAGAAGCAAGATGAAGGGCCATGGGGAGAAGCAAGATGAAGGGCCATGGGGAGAAGCAAGATGAAGGGCCATGGGGAGAAGCAAGATGAAGGGCCATGGGGAGAAGCAAGATGAAGGGCCATGGGGAGAAGCAAGATGAAGGGCCATGGGGAGAAGCAAGATGAAGGGCCATGGGGAGAAGCAAGATGAAGGGCCATGGGGAGAAGCAAGATGAAGGGCCATGGGGAGAAGCAAGATGAAGGGCCATGGGGAGAAGCAAGATGAAGGGCCATGGGGAGAAGCAAGATGAAGGGCCATGGGGAGAAGCAAGATGAAGGGCCATGGGGAGAAGCAAGATGAAGGGCCATGGGGAGAAGCAAGATGAAGGGCCATGGGGAGAAGCAAGATGAAGGGCCATGGGGAGAAGCAAGATGAAGGGCCATGGGGAGAAGCAAGATGAAGGGCCATGGGGAGAAGCAAGATGAAGGGCCATGGGGAGAAGCAAGATGAAGGGCCATGGGGAGAAGCAAGATGAAGGGCCATGGGGAGAAGCAAGATGAAGGGCCATGGGGAGAAGCAAGATGAAGGGCCATGGGGAGAAGCAAGATGAAGGGCCATGGGGAGAAGCAAGATGAAGGGCCATGGGGAGAAGCAAGATGAAGGGCCATGGGGAGAAGCAAGATGAAGGGCCATGGGGAGAAGCAAGATGAAGGGCCATGGGGAGAAGCAAGATGAAGGGCCATGGGGAGAAGCAAGATGAAGGGCCATGGGGAGAAGCAAGATGAAGGGCCATGGGGAGAAGCAAGATGAAGGGCCATGGGGAGAAGCAAGATGAAGGGCCATGGGGAGAAGCAAGATGAAGGGCCATGGGGAGAAGCAAGATGAAGGGCCATGGGGAGAAGCAAGATGAAGGGCCATGGGGAGAAGCAAGATGAAGGGCCATGGGGAGAAGCAAGATGAAGGGCCATGGGGAGAAGCAAGATGAAGGGCCATGGGGAGAAGCAAGATGAAGGGCCATGGGGAGAAGCAAGATGAAGGGCCATGGGGAGAAGCAAGATGAAGGGCCATGGGGAGAAGCAAGATGAAGGGCCATGGGGAGAAGCAAGATGAAGGGCCATGGGGAGAAGCAAGATGAAGGGCCATGGGGAGAAGCAAGATGAAGGGCCATGGGGAGAAGCAAGATGAAGGGCCATGGGGAGAAGCAAGATGAAGGGCCATGGGGAGAAGCAAGATGAAGGGCCATGGGGAGAAGCAAGATGAAGGGCCATGGGGAGAAGCAAGATGAAGGGCCATGGGGAGAAGCAAGATGAAGGGCCATGGGGAGAAGCAAGATGAAGGGCCATGGGGAGAAGCAAGATGAAGGGCCATGGGGAGAAGCAAGATGAAGGGCCATGGGGAGAAGCAAGATGAAGGGCCATGGGGAGAAGCAAGATGAAGGGCCATGGGGAGAAGCAAGATGAAGGGCCATGGGGAGAAGCAAGATGAAGGGCCATGGGGAGAAGCAAGATGAAGGGCCATGGGGAGAAGCAAGATGAAGGGCCATGGGGAGAAGCAAGATGAAGGGCCATGGGGAGAAGCAAGATGAAGGGCCATGGGGAGAAGCAAGATGAAGGGCCATGGGGAGAAGCAAGATGAAGGGCCATGGGGAGAAGCAAGATGAAGGGCCATGGGGAGAAGCAAGATGAAGGGCCATGGGGAGAAGCAAGATGAAGGGCCATGGGGAGAAGCAAGATGAAGGGCCATGGGGAGAAGCAAGATGAAGGGCCATGGGGAGAAGCAAGATGAAGGGCCATGGGGAGAAGCAAGATGAAGGGCCATGGGGAGAAGCAAGATGAAGGGCCATGGGGAGAAGCAAGATGAAGGGCCATGGGGAGAAGCAAGATGAAGGGCCATGGGGAGAAGCAAGATGAAGGGCCATGGGGAGAAGCAAGATGAAGGGCCATGGGGAGAAGCAAGATGAAGGGCCATGGGGAGAAGCAAGATGAAGGGCCATGGGGAGAAGCAAGATGAAGGGCCATGGGGAGAAGCAAGATGAAGGGCCATGGGGAGAAGCAAGATGAAGGGCCATGGGGAGAAGCAAGATGAAGGGCCATGGGGAGAAGCAAGATGAAGGGCCATGGGGAGAAGCAAGATGAAGGGCCATGGGGAGAAGCAAGATGAAGGGCCATGGGGAGAAGCAAGATGAAGGGCCATGGGGAGAAGCAAGATGAAGGGCCATGGGGAGAAGCAAGATGAAGGGCCATGGGGAGAAGCAAGATGAAGGGCCATGGGGAGAAGCAAGATGAAGGGCCATGGGGAGAAGCAAGATGAAGGGCCATGGGGAGAAGCAAGATGAAGGGCCATGGGGAGAAGCAAGATGAAGGGCCATGGGGAGAAGCAAGATGAAGGGCCATGGGGAGAAGCAAGATGAAGGGCCATGGGGAGAAGCAAGATGAAGGGCCATGGGGAGAAGCAAGATGAAGGGCCATGGGGAGAAGCAAGATGAAGGGCCATGGGGAGAAGCAAGATGAAGGGCCATGGGGAGAAGCAAGATGAAGGGCCATGGGGAGAAGCAAGATGAAGGGCCATGGGGAGAAGCAAGATGAAGGGCCATGGGGAGAAGCAAGATGAAGGGCCATGGGGAGAAGCAAGATGAAGGGCCATGGGGAGAAGCAAGATGAAGGGCCATGGGGAGAAGCAAGATGAAGGGCCATGGGGAGAAGCAAGATGAAGGGCCATGGGGAGAAGCAAGATGAAGGGCCATGGGGAGAAGCAAGATGAAGGGCCATGGGGAGAAGCAAGATGAAGGGCCATGGGGAGAAGCAAGATGAAGGGCCATGGGGAGAAGCAAGATGAAGGGCCATGGGGAGAAGCAAGATGAAGGGCCATGGGGAGAAGCAAGATGAAGGGCCATGGGGAGAAGCAAGAGGCTGATGAATGTACAGGGATGGACGGACCAAGGGAAATGGCAGGATGCAAGGATGCAAAGATGCAAAGATGCAAGGATGCAAAGATGCAAAGATGCAAGGATGCAAAGATGCAAAGATGCAAGGATGCAAAGATGCAAGGATGCAAGGATGCAAAGATGCAAGGATGCAAAGATGCAAGGATGCAAGGATGCAAAGATGCAAGGATGCAAAGATGCAAAGATGGTTCCACCAGGAAAGGGAGGCGGCAAGGAAAGGATGACAGCGGGAGGAACGGGGGAACGAGAGGAACGTGATGGGATGAGAGGGAGAGATGCAGCCATAAGGGCATGATGATGAGGCACACGAAGTTTATGAATCATTGAGTCGGAGAGGAGAGAGAGAGAGGAACCTGTTCGATGGCGTCAGCGTTGTTGAAGGCCCACCCGCGCTTGTTGTACGCCTCGCGCACCTCCTCACAGTTGTTGCAGCACTGGTCGTCCGTCTGGCGTGGGTACAAAGGGGAGGACGGGGGAAGAGGAGCAGAGAAGGAGGGGGAAATGGGGGGGAGATGGTGCAGCGGAAATGATGATGAGCAGGGGAAGCAGCAGGTGATCAGAGAGCGAAGGAAGGAAGGAAGCGCGAGGAAATGCAGGAGCGGGGATTTAGCAGCAGGAACGCACCTGCGCCGTAGAAGCTGCCAATGAAGTCCTGGTCGTCAGGCACCACGTTGCCTGAGGCGCTTCTAACAACAGCAGCACACATTGTGCCCCTCAATGTAGAGCGGACACAGCACATAGACGCACCTCTGCAGCACACGAGGCGCACATGTACCCCAGCAACACGAACGCACCTCAGCAGCGCCGTAGCAGCTGCCACAGAAGTCCTGGTCGTCAGGCACGACATTGCCGTACTTGTCGCGCTTCTTGAGCACGTCGTGCTGCTTCGCCCCTATCTCGTGCTTCGAGTCTATCCCCTCCACCGGCAGCCCTATGGGCGTCAGCCGCCGCTTGTAGATATTATGCACCTGGGGGACAAACGGGGTGCGTGGGGGTAGTAGAGGGGGTGTTTCGAAGGGTGGGTGGATGGATGTCTATACCCTTCACCGGCAGTCCTATGGCCGTCAAGCGTGCACTTGATGGGGGACAGGGAGGGCTGGTGGCGGGAAAGAGGGGGGGGATAAGGGATGGGAGCGGGGATGGGGGGAAGGAGACGAGGGTGGGGGGTGGGAGTCTGTGCCCTGTACCGGCAGCCCTAAGGGCGTCAGGCGCCGCTTGTATACGTTGTGCACCTGAGAGGGTAGGGGGGACGGGGTGGACAAGAAGGGAAGCGAGAGGACATGGGGGCTGAGGGGAAAGGGTGGGGAAACGGGGGAAAGGGGCGACCGGGAGGGCAAGGGGCACACGGGGGACGTGGGGGACGTGGGGGACGTGGGGGACGTGGGGGACGTGGGGGATGTTCGTGATGCTGGTGATGTGGGGTACATGGGGGAAGAGGAGTAACATGGAGCTGAGGGGGGTATAGGGAGGAGGATGAGGTAGATGATGGGAGGGTTTGGAGTTGGGCGGCGGGAGGTCTGTAGCCAGAAGGGAGCATGGTGGGTCCAACCAAGTCACAACAAACTACCATGACATGGCATGGCATGGCGTGGTTTGGCGGGCATGGCATGGCATGGTTTGGCGGGCATGGCATGGCATGGTTTGGCGGGCATGGCATGGCATGGCATGCGCCTGGCATGGCATGTGTGCGTACCACGTCGAGGTGCTGCTCGCCACTGATGTCCATGGCGCATAGCGACAGCACCGACCGTGCGTGTGTTAAGTGTGTGTGCGGGTGCATGTGCGTGCAGGGCATGTGCAAGCAGCGTGTGTGCTTACCACGTCGAGGTGCTGCTCGCCGCTGATGTCCATGGCGTCCAGCGACAGCACCGCGCATGACAGGCGCGGAAACGTCACGTCCAGCTGAATTGAGTCGGGTGAGGGGTGACGGTGGCGGAACGGGAGGGGATGAACGGATCTTGAGAAAGGGGGTTAGCCGGGGGAGGGGAACGGGGTTTGAGAGGAAGGATTAGGAGGTGGTTGAGAGAAATCGCATCAACCATGACTCGGGCGAAAAATCTGTGCGCTCACATTGATCTTGAGGGTTTCTCCGCGCGACAGGTCCACAGAGAGCTCGTTGACGATCTTCGGCTGGAGGAAAAGGCCTGATCGGAGCCGGAATGGACGGAGAGGAGCCGGAATGGACGGAGAGGAGCCGGAATGGACGGAGGGGGGCCGGAATGGACGGAGAGGAGCCGGAATGGACGGAGAGGAGCGAGGGAGCGGAAGCAGAGGGGAGAGAGTAAGAGCACGGCGGAGTATGTATGTGCCTGAGGCGTAGGTTAAGGGCGGAGGAAGAAGCAGCTATGCGTTCGGAACAAAATGATGGAAGAACGAGAAAACGAATGCATATATCATCGGCATCAGTTACAATTACGAGGTAATTCGTGGTGAAGGGTACAGCCATGTCGTTCGGGGAAAAAAAAAAAGTCAAGCGCGAGAATGTCAACACAGGAAAAGCACAGCGCGAGAATTCTTATTAGGGGTAAATTATCGTGAGAAGCACAGCTGAGATGCGCGAGGGAAAAGATTTTCCTACGGAGTTCGGTGATGAAGAGCACGGCCATGACGACGGAGGAAATAAGCGTGAGGATGCCGCCTGACATGGTGCGACTGTAGAAATCCTCGTTGACCTTGGGATACGCGTCCAGCTGACGAAGCTTCTTCAGAAACTCCATGGCTGCGAGTCGCGCTCCTCTTCTGATTGACGACTAGGAAAGGAATGGCGCGATCTCGGGTGTGGTGAACGAGGATTAACGAGTCCTGTTTCCTGATGACTCGCTATGGCGAATCTCGACGTTATAGCGAAGCGTCGTCTTGCATGAACGAGCTTGAAATTCCCATTCTCTATTTTCTGACCTATAATGAACTAACGATTTTCAAGCAACCCCAATAAGGTAAGTCGATTAGCCCTGAAGACCAGTTCAATCAGTTCAATAGAAGAAGTATCGGCGCTGGTTCATCAGCATAAGGCAAAGACGCGCGACGGACGCACTAAGATCGCACCACTACAACGCTAATATTGAGAATCGAACGAATGTTTACAAGAGACATGAACGGCGCAGCGACATGAAAGAAATTCGGATGCCAACGACGGCAAAAGGAGGAAGTTGAACAGGCGTGGGCCAGAAGAACGTGCCGAGTCCTCCTGACCAGTCACCAACAACCAGAGAAGCACTGAAGGTCAGACAGTGGGTGTACAGCATTACGGTACGGTACTGTACGGCGGTGCAGCAAAGGGACGAGAGGGAAGGGGAAGAGCACCTACCACTCCAGACCACTTCGAAGTACACCCTGCCTGCACCAATAACGAAGCAGCCGTCTGGATTCAAGAAGCGCGTGAGGTGGTCAAGCAAACCACATATGCGAAACTGAAAACACTTGTTACAATGTGTACTCCGAAATAGTTTTAGATCTCCGTATACCAGATCCAACGAAACAATGCTATGATGAGCTCAGTGGGGATCCTATTCCAATTAAGCCACAAAACCAGCAATTCATTTGCACGACAGTGCTATACAAAATTTGTGATGGCGTTTGCCATCTAACAACGCACCTACCTACCATTTACATGAAATCCTTGTTATGATAAGATTAGATGGGCCTAGGAGGAACAACATTTCAATTGCTACTCGAGCATTTCTATGCAAAACCGAATCCTTGTACAAGGTGATCGGCGATGACAGTGTGAAGTCTTTGCCTCATCATCGCCTTGGACGAGTACGGCGGCAACACAAGTTGGTGGAAACACGTGTGTGCGGTTGGCAGATGCGTGGTGTCAGTCAATGCAAGATGAATGTGGAACCTGCAATGGAGTGATGGCATTGCATGCAAGTAAGCATCTTCTTCACCAGATACACAACAGATAGACAACGAGGATCTTCGAAAGCGCAAGCACAAATGTCATGGCAGCGTACAAAAGGACAGAAAAGCGAGCCCAAGGTGTCGGAAGCTTCTGAAGCTTTGATCCGTACCTAGATTGCAGGCCAGCAAAGCCGGAAGCAGGGAGGCGTGTAATGGCGGTGGTGAAGTAGAGGAGACGCCTGCGCTGGTCCTTTGTCATTTCCTCCACCACCTCCCAGAACCACTCAATCTGCAAGCATTGGTACCAGGAGGAGAAGCAAGAAGCAGAAGCAAGTAAAAAAAGGCGCACCAAATCCCCTTTAACCATCAAAAGTCAGATAAAGTGTTGGTGAATCACATGTATAGTACAGCATGTTCCATGATTTCACGCACCTCAGGGTCAGTGGCCCGGTAGCCATGGTAATCCGTGTGTGCACGCCAGTCCGCCACGTCGATGTCCCTCTCCTCACCATACAGCAGCGCCTCAAAGTCCCCTGCATCCAGTGGCCGCAGCGCCTGCTGCATCACCCACCCGCTCTCCACCACCGCTACAGCCGGACTCACCATCGGCACCACCACCGGCGCACCTGGCGCTACAGCCGCCATGGGGGATTCGGACATCATTGGCGTTACAACCGATGCAGCAGAGGCTGGATCGGTCGGCACACCTGCACCGGCTGTAGCAGCAACAGATGTAGCCGTGGGCAGGATGTTGGGTAGCGCGGCGGTAGCAATGGGGGCTGTATCGGCTGTAGCTAGCGGTACCATAAGTGATGGCTGGCTGGTGGTTACTGTTGGCAGGGTGCTCATGACCCCATGCAGAGCAGCAGCAGCAGTGGCAGGTGTGGCAACTGTGGTAACAGGAGCAGTAGCAGCAGCTGTAGTGGCTGTAGCAGCTGTAGCGGGTGTAGCGTGGGCAGCCATGAGTGCTGGAAGGGTGTCCATGGATGCAGGCACGGGTGTAGGCCCGGACGTTCCCTGCAAGGCAGCAGCCCACAGGGCTGTTGCTGCTACAGCTGCCGCCGCGGCTGCTGTAGCTGCTGCTGTTGCTGCGGCTGTAGCTGCTGCTGTAGCTGCTGCATTTGGCATGGAAGTGGGCGAGGCAAGGGCGGATGTAGCAGTTGCTGTGGGGTGTGTGATGGGGGTTGGTGTGGGATGGGCTGTAGCTTGTGCTGGCGCTGTTGGTACTGCTGCTTGTGGCGGTGCTTGTGGTGCGGTTGGTTCTGTTGGTGGTGCTAGCAACGGTGCTGGTGCTGCTGGCAATGGTGCTGATGCTGCAGCAGCAGGCGGGGCAGCGCGGCCCCATTGCTGCCCTCCTGCGTCCGCATTGCCTGCTGCGCCCATGGGCAGTTGGTGGTTGATAGGGTTAGTGCTCACGTTTTGAGGCGCCTCAAAACCCGTATTGTCTGCTGCGCCCATGGGCAGCTGGTGGTTGATAGGGTTAGTGCTCACGCCCGTGGGAGGAGTCATGGTGAAGCCAGCAGCCGGAATGCTGACGCCAGCAGGAGCCAGAGTGATGCCGGTAGGAGCCACAGTGACGCCAGCAGCAGGAATGCTGACGCCAGCAGGGATAGAGTGGGGAGGACGGAGGGAGGAGGCGTGCAGAGAGGAGGCGTGCAGGGAGGAAGCATGGAGCGGGGAGGTGTGGAGGGCGAGTGAGATGGGGAGGTCCCGGCAGTGCAGCAGCTCGGAGAATCCAGCAGCAAAGGCAAGGGCCTGTGGGGGGTGGGCAGACAGAGGGAAGAAGGGAGGAATGACTTTTAAGTCAACACAACCAGGGAGATGGGGAGGGCCCGACAGTGCAGGAGCAAGGGCCTGTATGGGTTGGCAGGGGGGAAGAGACGGGGGAGAGACGCTAAGAAGGAAGGAGGTTTCGCCATTCCCCAGCCCCGGCACAGACGTCTGCCCTAACGTGATCGGATTGAGTCCCAACATAGGAACCAGACCCACGTTAAGGTCACCTCGACGTGATAGGACGTCTGCCCTAACGTGATAGGATTGAGCCCCAAGATAGGAACTAGACCCACCCTGCACCCACTCAACTCAAGCAACCCTTTCCCAAAACCCTCTACCCAAATCTCCAGGATTCCACCCACCTGCAGTCGCATGGGCGCGACAATGCGTCGCTTGACAAGCAGGTCGATGAAGGCGTGGCGGTTGCTGTTGGTGACCTTAATAAACTCCCCGCCCGGACACAGCTCCACCACGCGGCTCTCCCCCACGCCCTCCTCCACGCTGCACACAAACGTCAGCCCCAGCACGTCCGCATCCACATCCGTCGCCGGCAGCGCCATGATCGCCCGGCAGCTCGCAAACAGCTCCGGATCCATGTCCTTACAGTCCCGCCAGGTGACTTCCCGCCCAGCTAGGAGCTTATAGAAGGCGAGGGCGAAGGTGACGTCTAAGTGGATGTTATGCATGAGGGCGAGGGCGACGACTCGGCCGCAGAAGCGGAAGTAGGAGAGGTGGCCCGGGTTGATGGCGGAGGAGGGCGAGGGGAAGAAGCGCTGGTGGTCGTCCGGGCAGGCGGAGAAGAGCGCGTTGGTGCCAGAGAAGAGCTCGCAGCCCACGAGCATGAACCACTCCCGCAGGACTCCCGCGCCCGAGCCGTCCTCGTCTACGAATTGCACGAGCAGGCCGGACTTGAGGGCCTCTGGGGGTGCGTAGAAGATCTGGTCAAAGGATTCGTGTAGTAACGAGGGGCCTCGGTGCACCTGGTGGGTTGGGATGGGCAGAGAGTGGTTGAGAGAGAACGAGAGTGAAGAGCAGACTTCTTAAGAATATCGGCAGTAGGGGGGGCTGTTGACACGAGCTTGCAGCTGACAAGCACAATCCACTTTTGGAGCACTCAGCTATCACCTCGACCCACTATAGCTCTACCATGCGGCCCGCTATCACCTGGACTCACAACGACTCACCCATGCAGCCATCACCTGGACTCACAACGACTCACCCATGCAGCCATCACGTGGACTCACAATGACGGTGCATCGGTTGGCATGGTCTTCAGCCGGCTCCGGAAGCAGCGCGCCCATCCACCTTCTCTTCACATCCATGTCGATCAGCTCCCTGTGCTCGCACACCCACGCCAGGTCCCCTCCCGGCGCCAGGTGCTGGCTCTGAATCACCGCGTTCACACACCCCCTGTGCCTCACTAAGAGTCCCACTAGCTGCTCCGCGCTGCCCCCCCTCCCCGCCCCTGCTGCTACTGCTGCTAGGAGGTATAGGCCTTGCAGGACGGCGGGAATGCATTCCCTGAGGGGTTCAGGGAGGAGAGAGAGGGCCATTCGGCCGACTAAATCTGGGGGAGAGAGTGGCGGGAGTGGGGAGGCGGGGTGGGAGGGCGGGGCGAAGGGAGAGGAGGCTGGGGGCGGGAAGGGGGCCGGGTGTTGGGGGGATTGGTGGGGTTGCGTGTGGTACGGTGAGGTGTGCATGGGCGTGGCGGGGTGATGGTGGTGGTGGTGGTCGTGCCAGGGGGGTGGGAGTGGGAGGGGAAGGGCAGAGGTAGCATGGTGGCTTGTGTCTAGAAATGCATGCCCTGCTGCTGCTGTAGTTGCTGTTGTTGCTGCTGTTGTTATTGTTCCTGGTGGTGTTGCTGCTGTTGAATGGTACTGGTACATGTGTAGCGATGCTGCAGACTGGGACAGCTGCGCTGATTGCGCGGCAGCAGCAGCAGCAGTAGCCACAGCAGCTGCTGTTTCAGGCGAATAGGCAAGCGAAGGAGCGTTGAAGGAAGGGAGGCCAGTGAAACTCGCCCAGGTGGGAGCGAACGAGCCAAAGGCAGCAGCTGGCGGCGGAATCAGAGGATCAGCAGCAGCGCCAAAAGCAGCAGCAGCACCAGTGAAACTGGAAAAGCTTGCAGCAGTAGCAGCGGCGCCGGCGGCAGCAGCCGCAGTTGCAGCAGCAGTGCTGGCCAGCACAGCAGGGCCCTCCGTGAGCAGCAGCAGCCGCCTGGCGAAACGCGCTGACTCAGCCAGGCACGCGTCCACGTGTCTCAGCACCGAGCCAAACACAGTCAGCAGCCACCCCGGGCGGCAGAACGCGGACTGGCGCACGGCCGGGCGGCAGAAGGGCAGCGAGAGGACAATAGCCGAGGCAAACGTTTTGAAAGCGGAGGAGGTGGAGGAGGTAAGGGGGGAGGTGAGGGTGTCGGACTTGGCTGCTGCGAGCAGGGTGAGCTGGTGCAGGCTTATGCAGAGATCCGTGGCTGCCTTCTCTAGGAAGGGCGCGAGGTTGCGCACGAGCCAGTCAGGGGAGCGGTTGAGCTGCGGGCAGAAGCGGCCCAGTTGTACCTTTCCAAACAGCTTTACTAGCGCGTCCCAACACCTGATGGTGAGTGCAGGGCGCAGGCGGCAGGAGTCGAGCAGCACGTGCAGCTCCATGAGCACGGGGCCCAGGTAGTCCAGTAAAGGCCGCGCGAATTTACCCGGGCAGGCGTAGTCGTGCATGTACGTGATCAGGGCTGGGGGGGAGAAAGTGGAGCGGAAGTAAGAGAAACCGAGGGACGACACAAGCGGTTAGAATGTACGGCGTTGATGAGTATTGTGAGCAGTTTACCCTTTCAACAAAAGTGTGTGGGTGGTTTACCCTTTCAGCATAAACTTTTCCCAGCCTCTCAGTTATCGCCTTTCTGGTAAAAACAAACTACTTCTCCCTTCTTCCTTCTCTCCTGTCCTTGTTTGATTTTCCCGTATCTCACCTCGCTCGTCGAGGAAGCTGGCGACTGTCTGGTCGGCAAAGCGCATGTGGTGGGGCTCCTTCAGCTGCAGCAGCTGCACGGCTGCCCGCACGCCGCCTGCCAGCCTGCCAGTAGCATGGAGATGAAAGCCAAAAGGCAAATGCAATTTTAACCACGAAGGCCAAGGGGAAGGAGGAGAAGGAAAGGAGAAATCAACTGCTTCTCGGGAACGTTTGGAGACTCACTACAACCAGGAGAACAGGGGCCTAATGAGAGCCTCAAAACACCTTGAAGTAAACTGAAACAGCTTAATTGCAAGTACCACCCTCTGTTGAAATTACCTGAAGGCTCTGTTGAAAGTACCTGAAAGCCTCGATGTATTCGGCGAGCTTGATGGTCCAGCCATCGTGGCCGGAGCGGATGGTGTCAACGGCGCGCACGAAGAGCTGCGCCATGGCGCAGTGGATCTTGTCCTCGTAGTACTTGCTCAGCCGCTGCCTCCGCCCCTTCCCATCCCCCTTCGCCTCCCACTGCAGCACCACCGCGCCTCCTCCGCCCCCGCCGCTCCCAGGCGCTTCCTGCTCATCCTGCTGCTGCTCGTTCTGCTGGTTCTGCTGGTCCTGGTGGTGTGGTTGTTGTTGTTCTTGTTGTTGTTGTTGTTGTTGTTGTTGTTCTTGCTCCATGGCGTCGATTCTGTCCGCTGCTTGAACCTCCACAGCACCTCCACTCCCACCTTCTGCTGCTGCTCCGCCTCCTCTCCCTCTCCCTCTCCCCCGCCCTCTTCCACCACCTCTACCCCTTCCGCCCCTCTCCACTGCACAATTGCAAGCATCTCCTCCTCCGCCTCCTCTCCCCCCATCCGCCACTTCAGCGCGCTGCTCGTGCATGGAGACTTCATCCCCATCCCCCCTTCCGTCCACCCTTCTTCCCTCCCTCTCACTCCCCTTGCCTCCACCCCTTCCGCCCCCCTCGCCTTTCCCCGCGCCAGGCGGAGGTTCCCCCACGCCCGCGCCCACGGCTTCCAGGCGCTGCAGCTGCGCCAGCCCCGCTTCCATCTCCGCCACCAGCAGCCATACGTCGGGGAAGAGTGTCGATCTCAGCCGTCCGATCAGCTGCAGCGTGGCATCGTGCGGCACAGGCACGTCCTCCAGGCGCGCGGAGGTGTCGAGCTGCTTCCCCGCGTAGATGAGGCGGTGCTCGTGCGCGGGTAGGCCCGTTTTCCGCCTATCGATGAGAGGAAAGGGGAAAGGGAGAGGGGGAGAGGGGACGAGAGGGTTTGTGAGGGAAACGGGAAAAAAAAGAAGTTCAAACAATGTTTCTTTATGGGAAAAATAAGCTGTTGCTCGAACCGATGCTGACATCATCGTACGTCACTCACTGGATCTGCCACAGCACGTCGTCCACGGTGTCGCTCGGCCGGACTCGCAGAACCACTGTGCGACACGACTCCAGGCTCGTGCGAACCAGCACCTGCGACAGCGCCGCTGTCGCCGTCGTCGTCGCTCGCGCTTCCTTCCCCGTCGCCTTCCCGCTGTGTGTAGCAGTGCTCTTTCCAGCGCGACCTTTTGCGCCATGCTGGCTCTCCGCATCTTCCGGCGCCATCTCCGCGGAAGCATCTTGCCGCCGAGAGTGCGCGGGATTTCCACCGTAATCAACGGCGTCATCTCCGTCAACCGCCGCGGCGATCCTCGCCTCATCCGCAGCCGTCAACCTGGAAGCTTCCTCTACTTTCTCCGTCATCCCTTCCTGGCCTCCCTTCCGATCAGCGTTCTCCGTAATATACGCCGCATCCGCCGCCGCCGAGCCGCCATCGACGTCCATCATTCCGTCGTTCGTCTCCCCGTCGAACAGCGAAAGGCCCGCGTCGTCCCCATCATCCTGCTGCAGAACCAGCTCCACCTCTTCCGTGTTTCCCGCCGCTTTCCGCGGCGCTTCTCGTGCCGCCGCATCCGCTGCGTCTCCAATTCTCGTCTCCAATCCCAGCCCTCCTCTCTCTTCCTCAGAACCGTCGCTCTCCGTCGTCTCGCTTCCCTCCTCCCTTCCTCCGTCTGACCTCCCACCATCCTCCGGTTGGTTCGACGCTGACGGAAAGTTTCCCTCCGCTGTCTTCTTGTGGACTCTCCGTCTTCTTTTCCGTTTGTTCGTCTCCTCGCTACTGGCCTCCGCCTCCCACTTCTCGCTCGCCAGCGCGCCGGCTGCTGCGGCAGCTGTAGCCGCTACAGCCGCTGCTGCTTCCTCGCAGATCGAGTCAATCTGTTCAGCCGTCAACTCTACTGCCTTGTTCTCTCCCATAGGGCATCCCGTCGCCTCTTCCGCCGCAGCAGCAGCCGCGGCGTCAGCAGCCGCTGCGGCTTCCGCAGCTGCAACAGCTTCCTCTTTTAACTGAGACCCGGCCACGACTCGAGCGGCCATTTCTTGAGACACAACTCCCGGCGGCGGGACCATCTGGGTGACATTTCTGGACGGCGATAACGGTAACGACGCGTTCTCGTGATCTTCAAAAACCGTCTCGGCTTTTGTTGGAACGCCATCTACGCAGGGAACATCCTGCGAGACGCGAGAAAAGTCTTTCTCGCGAGGAGAAGCGGGCACTGGATAGGATGATGTTGTGGTTTGGTCAAACGGACAGCTGGATGCAACAACTGGGGTCTTTATTGATCCATTGGGTTCGGGATGGAAATCCTCTTCTTCGTCCTCCCTCTTACGCTTTCCTCCAACAGCTGCGGCTATGTAAGGTGGGCTTTCCATCTGAAAGTGAGGAAGATTGAACTTGAGAATTGCCGTTGCGGCTGTTTGATAATATATGTCAAGAGCAGCAACAGAATATCTGTTCGCTCGGTCTAAGGCACCTTTTAAACTTATCTGCCTGAAAATTGACGAACGCCTGTTTGATTTCGGTTCTGGCGTTCTGACGCGTTTAAAAACACGGTATTAAGAACCGTCGACAACTACATAAGCGATCTGTATTAACAGATCTGTCTCACTCCAAGCGATCATGGAGAGTTTTGGCTGGGCTATTACATCAGCTGGTCATGGAGCATTTCATAATCTGCATACAAACTTGAAACATGAAATCGTCAGTACTAGAAAGCAGCTAATAGCAAGAGAGCATTCCTCGAGTCTACCGATCACGCAACTCTCGAGGTGAGGGAGGCAAGACGAGACGATCCCCAGGTTTCAGGGAGGCACTCCCGAGGTGGACGATGGGGGAGTCTTGCTTGCGGATGTGCGGATTGCGGAAGGTGGAACCATTGCTGCAGAGGAAAACAAGACCTCCGCGGAAGGGGAGAGAGCAGAACGAGGAAGACTTGTGGTGGAGAATTGCACATGGAGGCGCGAAACGGTTCCCCTCTCCCCCTGGAGGTCTGTGCGCGGTGATGATGCGGCAGAGGAAAGCGGAAAAAAGGCAAGCGCTGGGTGCGTCCTTTTTGTCACGCGCTTCGGAGCTTTTTTCTACAGCTGACGTGTCTGCGCGCAGAACACGGAAAATGGGCAGATCAATCATGCTGTGGGAGGGATCAACCTCGTTGGCGGAACACCCAGCGAACTTGGGGTGAGAGAGTCCTTCTGGGAAAAACTCGTGGCTGTGAGCGCCTTGAAAGGGTTCAGTCAAAACCGTATCCACAAGAACACTTTCAGCTGCCCACTTTTCCACGTCGGCTCCAGTGGGATACTCTCTGAGCTTCACTGGTGGTGAGGGACGCTAGGCTCCTCGAAGCGGCCATGTGCAGAGCAAAGCTGCCATCACGTGACGAGCATCCCTGCGTAGATTCTATTCGACAGCGCACGACAGCCTGGCTCATTCCTGGCCCTGTCTTCCTTGAGCTCCAACGGTTCAACAGTGAAGAACGAAAAAATGCATTCGGGGCACATCTGTGTGAAGTTTGTGGCACAAAATAGTCAGACAACAAAAAATCTACGTATTATCGAAATTTTGAGGCGAGAACTGCCTGCGCTAGATCGTATGCCTGGCTCGGTGCTTCGCAGCCGCTTTTCTCACGCGTGCAACTAAATTATCCCCTTTCGTGGACCACAATTTCCCTCGTTCGAAGTGCCTTGCATGTGTCGAACTCAGCCTTTTTGTTACGGATCGGCGAGTGAAATAAGTCTAGGGTGTAGCATCTCGTCCGTGTACATCTCAAATTGCTTTGCTCCTGCCTGGTTTCAGAGCAATATACACACGTACTTGAGGGGTGCAGTAGAAATGCATACAAAACCCCATATGAAAATCAAATGCTGGATTCAGAGCTTCATCACATGCAATGCCATTTCGCAACACAGTTTGCCCTTGCAATCATCATACCTATCACACAAAGGTGCCAAAGCACAACAAAACAAGCACAGCTGCCACCTTACGGCTTATTGGGCATTTCACCCGGAAAGTCAGCTAGCGAGAAGGATCTTTCTTTCCCCAACCGACGACGCCCCTCAACTTAACATGAACACACACACACACATCCCTCTAAAAGACACTATTGAATCCCTTCTGCTCCATGCGCTCGTTCCAGTTGAGGCACCGGACAAGGCTGGCAAACCAGTCGTCTGTTTGGTCGCGCTTGTTGACGGTTGGAACAGGGTGCGCGCTCATGGAAATGCGCACCGAGTCTCCCCGTGACAGCTGCTGGCGCTTCTTCCCGTCAAATGACACCCAGCAGTTGCTGCGTGCGTCAGCAGGGACCTAATGGGGTTGAGAAGGGAAGAAAGATGGAGGATCAAGGGAGAGGGGTAAAACACGAGAGAATATGGGCGATAGGACGAGGCATAAGGGGAGAAAACGATGCGAAGGAAGCTGAACATAGGAAGATGCGAGGAGCCAAGCATGGAGATGGATTTCATCATGCATGTACTCTTGCAGCTAACAGGTGTTCCAGTAGATGGGAAGTGGTTGGAGTGACACTTGCGGCGGCACCAATGGAACCCCAGATGGGAGCCAGAGTCTTTACGTGGCAGCAACTAGGTTCAATCTTTGTAAAAAATGTTGTTAGTAAAAAGTTTGCTTGTTTCTCTTGTGGAGAAAAATTTCGGCGGTAACCGGTTTCGGCTTATAGCCTTCCTCAGACCACAAAGACGAAAAAGAAGCAAACTAGAGCTAAAATACTACTCCCGAGGGCTCCTCGCGAGGCATTCCTTCGCTGGGCCAGGGAGAAGCTGTACTGTAGGGCTGTAACAAACACTACACTACACTAACTCTTATTAGCAGAAACTAAATAATTTCCAACTCTTTTAGGCAACTTCCAAGCGACGATAGCTCTCCGTGTAGAAAACACACCGTGTGACATTGTAGCGAGTTGATTTTTGAGTCGACTCAAAAATTTGAGTCGACTCAAAAATCAACTCGTTCCAGTAGATGGGAAGTGGTTGGAGTGACACTTGCGGCGGCACCAGGGAAAGGCCCTGTGGTTGCAGAGGGGCCCTGCGGGTGCAGAGGGACCCTGCGGGTGCAGAGGGACTTACTCGAAGTTCAAGGATGGCGGAGTCGGGCAGTATGATGGGGCGGAATGAGAGGGAGTGCGGGCAGATGGGCGTGAAGAGCATGCACGGCACGTTGGGATGCACCTGCGTGGGTTGGGAGCGGTGGTAAGGGGTGAGAGGGGTGAAAAGACAAAGACTGATTAGGAGAACTAGGGTGGGAAGAGAGAAACAGTTGAGAGAGGAACGTGACGTGAGACAAGGAGGTAAGGGGAACGGAGCGGCGGAAGAGGGATGAGAGAAAATTGAGACTCCACGGGAGAGGCGGACGAGGAATGGAGGAGGAGATTGACATTAAGACCTGTACACGTCCATGAAGACACACATATTCACACACGCATGCAAAACTGCCCAGATACGCACACCTCTTCCCCACACATCTCCCCACCAGCACCTCTTTTCTGCCACAACCATGCCACACCTCTCTCCACCCCACATCCCTCTCCCCACACCCCTGTCCACCCCACACCCCTCTCCCCACACCCATTCTCCACGCACCATGGAGCCGCCAGCAGCAGTGGAGTATGCGGTGCTGCCCGTGGGTGTTGCCACTATCACCCCATCCGCTTGCACCTGCACACAAAGAGGCGAGAGGCAGGAAAGAGGAGAGGGGGGGCAGCAGCGGGGAAGCAGGGTTGGGGAGGCAGGAGAGGGGAGGCAGGAGAGGGATTCACTAAGAGTGTGGTCCGTGGGTGTTGTCACTGTCACCCTGTCCGCTTGCATCTGCAGCGAGAGAGAGACCGGAGAAGAGAGGCAGGAGAGAGTAGTGAGAGGCGGGGAGGTGGTGAGGGTGCTGCCTGTGAGCGTTACTAGTACTATCTCCCTGTCGACTTGCACCTGCAGCAGAGGAGCGAGAGAATTACCTGGAAGGAAATGTCAGGCTTACACAGCAAGTGCAGCCGGGGAGGAAGTTGACTTGACTCAGTGTTGCACGCTCCCCTGCACGCTCCCCTGCACGCTCCCCTGCACGCTCCCCTGCACGCTCCCCTGCACGCTCCCCTGCACGCTCCCCTGCACGCTCCCCTGCACGCTCGCCTGCACGCTCGCCTGCTCAATCCGCTCCACCCTCCCCTGTGTGCCTGCATACCTCGATGATGAGCTTGCCGCGCTCGTGGCATTCAATCTTGCAGAGGTAGGGGTTGGAGCCGCGGTCCACCACCACCTCGCTGGGCACATCAAACACCCTCCCTGCCACCGGCTGGCCCCCCCTTCACGAGCTCTCCAATACACGAGGAATGAATACCTGTGTTCCAGCTGTGCTCGCTCTCCTTACCACCCCCTTATACTGCTCCCGCTTCGCTCCACTGAACGCTGCCCCTGCATGCTCGCTTACCTTGGTGATGAGCTTGCTGCGCTCATAACATTCAATCTCGCAAAGGTAGGAGTTGGAGCCGCTGTCCACCACCAACTCGTTGAGCACGCCAAACACCTTCCCCGGCACCGGCTGCCCGCCCATGAAGACCTGGGCTCAGCGCGGCACACTCCCCTGAACAGCATCCCTGCATGCCTGCTAACCTTGGTGATGAGCTTGCTGCGCTCGTAGCACTCAATCTTGCACAGATAGGGGTTGGAGCCGCGGTCCACCACCACCTCGTTGAGCACATCAAACACCTTCCCTGGGACTGGCTGGCCGCCCTTCACGAGCTCGCACTTGAGGCGCATGCGCAGCGTTATGTACACGCCTGCCGTCTGCTCCTGCCCGTGAATCACCGCCCTCAGGTCCTGCTTGAACTGCTCGTACTGTGAGCAAGGAGGGGCACGGGGGACAGAGAAGGCAGAGGGAAAGGGTGAGTGAGCGGGGGATGCGGAACCCAAGTTCCTGATGCACAGCGTGGAATGCTTCTGAGGCGCCTGTAGGATCGCCTTGCCCGGCGCAGGGTAGTCCTTCTTGAGCAGCTCGCACTCGAGAGCTCGCACTTGAGGCACATGCGCAGCACTATGTACACGCCGGCTGTCTGCTCCTGCCCGTGAATGACCGCCTAGCGAGTGCTTTGAATGAGTGCATAGCAAGTTGTTCCTCAGCGCACGTGCGTACCGGGTGTGCAGTGAGGAAGCCAAGGGAGCCGAGGTTGAAGGAGACGATGGGCGGCACGGAGGAGCTGAACGGGTGTGCTGTGAACAGACACAGAGCAAATTGCTCCTCAGCGCACGTGCGTACCGGGTGTGCAGTGAGGAAGCCAAGGGAGCCGAGGTTGAAGGAGACGATGGGCGGCACGGAGGAGCTGAAGATGTTGGACGCATGCAGGATGACCCCGTCGCCCCCCAGACACACCACGAAGTCCACCTTCTCGTGCAGCTTGCTGGTGGGGATGGGGAGGTGGGAGGAGGAATAGGCGGAGGCAGCAGAGAGGAGAGAACAATGTCAGCTCGCAGCCTCTGACCCTTCTCCTACCCCAGACACACCACGAAGTCCACCTTCTCGTGCAGCTTGCTGGTGGGGATGGGGAGGTGGGAGGAGGAATAGGCGGAGGCAGCAGAGAGGAGAGAACAATGTCAGCTCGCAGCCTCTGACCCTTCTCCTACCCCAGACACACCACGAAGTCCACCTTCTCGTGCAGCTTGCTGGTGGGGATGGGGAGGTGGGAGGAGGAATAGGCGGAGGCAGCAGAGAGGAGAGAACAATGTCAGCTCGCAGCCTCTGACCCTTCTCCTACCCCAGACACACCACGAAGTCCACCTTCTCGTGCAGCTTGCTGGTGGGGATGGGGAGGTGGGAGGAGGAATAGGCGGAGGCGGCAGAGAGGAGAGAACGATGTCAGCTCGCAGCCTCTGACCCTTCTCCTACCCCAGACACACCACAACACAAAGTCCACCTCCTCATGCAGCTTGCTGGTGGGGAGGGAGGTAGTGGAGATGTGGGGACGGTCAAAACAGGAACAAAGGAATCAACGTTAGCTTACAATCCCCATCCATTTGTCGGTCTGTAGACACACCATGAAATCCACCTTCTCGTGCAGCTTGCTGGTGGGGTGGGGGTTCGGGGAAGCAGCAGGAGGAGGCAGGATAGGGCACATAACAACGTCAGCTCACAGCCACTGAACGTCACCCCCACCCCAGACACACCACGAAGTCCACCTCCTCATGCAGCTTGCTGGTAGGTAGGAAGGGGGGGAGGCGGGGAGGGAGGTGGCGTAAGGGTGGTGAGGGTAAGGAGGAGCCATAAACTTGTTAGCGATTCTGGTGTGAGGCAAGCACACCAGCTGCGGGAGGCAAAAGAGAAGCACGAGGTGGTGGAGCATCACGCTTCTAAAGCTGGAGCAGCAGGTGGCGCGGCTAGCTGGTGATATGATTGTAGTAGCGGAAGATGAGCTGGTGAAGATGAACTGGCGAAGATGTTCGAGCAGAGGGACCTCATGGAGGCGGAGGTGGACCGGTTGAGAGCACTGGCGGAGGGAGGAACCGGCACAGTTGGGGACGATGCTGTTGGTGGGGGTGCAGCGTGTGTTCAGGGTGGGGGGGGGCGTTGAGGGGCCTTGATCTTGTCCGATTAACTTCCCCTTACCTGGTGTCCTGACTGTAGCATCGCACCCCCTCCCCTCACTTGGTCTCACTCCTATCTGGTGTCCTGGAAGTAGCACCCCCCTCCCTCCCCACCCCGTCCCACCTGGTGTCCTGGGAGTAGCACCCTCATATCCCCCACCTGGTATCCTGGGCGTACAAGGTCCCATCTGGTGTCCTGGGCGTAGCACCCACACCTGGTGTCCTGGGCGTAGCACCCACACCTGGTGTCCTGGGCGTAGCACCCCCACCTGGTGTCCTGGGCGTAGCACCCCCACCTGTTGTCCTGGGCGTAGCACCCACACCTGTTGTCTTGGGCGTAGCACCCCTCACCTGGTGTCCTGGGCGTAGGTGGTCCCACCTGGTGTCCTGGGCGTAGGTGGTCCCACCTGGTGTCCTGGGCGTAGGTGGTCCCACCTGGTGTCCTGGGCGTAGAAGGTCTGCAGGAAGCCGAAGCCGGGCATGCGGGCGAGCGTGTCATGCAGCTCCGGCTCCACCATCACGTTCATGCCCTCCTCGCGCTGCAGGAACCGCGCCACCTGGTGCCATTATAACGGGGATGGAGTGTGATACAGGGAGTTTAGGCGAGGTTATGAGCAGTACAACGCTTCTCGTTCATGCTCTCGACGTGGTGCAGGAAGGAGGAGCTTTGGGATTTCGTCACGCTACCACCATTCGCATAGTCACCCCACACGCTCACCTCCATGGCTTCACTCATGAGTTCCGTGCCAAGCTTCTTGAGCAGCAGCAAGGTGTGGGGGCGGGTGCGCCACATGAGCATCTGCTGCTGCGTGCTGGGTGGGAGAAGGTCACCTGCACACCAACCCTCACACCATCCCCCTCTCTCATTCCCACCCTCCCTCTCTCTTACACACACAGCCCCCCTCCTTCTCACACCCCCTCCTCTCCCTCTTAGACCCTCCCTGTCGGGCACCCACCTCCATGGCTTCACTCATAAGTTCTGTCCCAAGCTTCTTCAACAGGAGAACAGTCCGCGGGCGCGTGCGCCACATGAGCATCTGCTGCTGCGTGCTGGGATGGGAGAAGGCGAGCGTAGAGGCAGTGACCTTCTCGCGAGTGCAGCTGATGCCGTCCGTGCGCACCAGGTACATCTCTGCCTTCCTCCGCGACTGCACACGCACCACGCCCGTCGCCGATGCGCACATGTTCCCGCCGATAAACTCGCCCTCTTCCGAGTCGCTGCTGCTGCTGCCACTGTCGCCATCCACGCTGCTCATACTGTTGCTGCTGCTGCTGCTGGTGATACTACTGGTGCTGGGAGCCTCGCCACTGAGGGTGTTTGCAATTGCAGTGTAATCCGCAGCAGCAGAGCTACCTATTCCGCCAGCATCGTCACCCTCGGTGTCACTGTCAGTGTCGCTATACACCCCACCACTTCCCAAGGAGGTAAAGCTACCAGATACACTGGAAAGTGTGCTGCTCATGCTCATGCTGCTTCCGTTTCCCGTATCCACCCACCCGTCCGTCGACCCAGCAACATCAGCAGCCCAGGCAGCACCACCCCCTCCTGACTCCATTCTCCCCTCTGCTCTTCCTCCCACGCCTTCTCCTGCATCCCCGCCCCTGTCAGTTTCAGACAGCACCGCACCAAACGCCGTAGTAACGAACCTAGTAGTACCTTCCTCGCTTTTTTCATCATCCTCCGGCTCCACCTCGCTCCGTCCTCGCCCTGTCAGCACTTCCCCTATACCCGTTACAAAGGACTCGCTACTGGCTTCTCGCACAAAGCTGACCTCGGACCCAGGCGCGTCTATCAATAGCTCGGCCGTGCTGCTGCTGCAGCTGCTGGTGGTGGTGGTGGTGACAGCCTTGCCAATACTGCTGCTGCTGCTGCTGCTGCTGCTGCTGCTGCTGCTGCTGCTGCTGCTGCTGCTGCTGCTGTTGCTGCTGCGACTGGTCTTGCCCTTGCGAAGAGAGGCCGTTCTTCCCAGGTAGAAGGGCGACAGGTGTTTCCGCTTGTTCCAAGACTTCTTCCGCTTCAATTTCGGCCGTTGAGCTTCCAGCGGGTTGCGCACTATGAACCACTCGCCGTCGCTGCTGCTGCTGCTGCTGTCATCGCCCTCATTGTCACCCCCCGTAGAGCCACTCCAGCTGTTGTCACTTTCGCTCCCACTGCTGGTACCGGATAACGCTGACGCCTCTGCTGCTCCTGGTACCGCCTTAGGTTGCTGACAGCGGCGACGGCGAGAAGGAAATATAACGACGACAGCAAAAGAGAAAAAACATACGAAATACGTGAGTCCAGCTCGAGGAAGGCTAAAAGTAGAAAAACGGAAAATGTGAGGCTGAGAGATGGAATTACAGAACTGCGAGCGTAGGAAATGAAGAGAAACTACGTAACATATGTACCGTTGTCTCACACACCTTTCTGTACCATTTTCACACCTGATTTTATGCTGAACAGCCCCTTTAAGCTTTCTCGGAACCTACACTCCTCATTCAATAGGACAATGTCTCCGTTCATGTCTGGGAGCAATACGAATTCTGCCAGTAAAATACACAACTAGAAAGCACATCATATGACTCACATGTTCCCTGCTTCCCGAAGCCGAGACATGTACGCGCAGTGGTGAATCTGAGCCAATGAAGCAAGGAGCTGCTGGTAACGAATTAGCTCGTAAACGGGTATGTCCTGTAAAGAAACTGTCTCTCCGCCGCTGAAGACCACTAGAGGTATTACCCGCACCGGTATCACCGGAACAAGTAATGATTGCACTAGCAATTAGTGTACTACAGCGCCTTGTTTGGGAACGGTCAACTAGACGTAAGGCGTTTCGGGGTTGAGAGGGAAAAGCGACGGGGTGCATTGAATGTGGACGAGAATGAACGGTGCCAGATTGGTTTCTAATAGGACACCGGTATTGCGGGGACGCTATCATGCTGCACGTCAGCACCGTTTGATTTGTGGCGAGCTCCATCTTAGAGTTAATTGACTGAATCGCTTCACGGTCGGAGGAACAGAATCGTGACAATATTGATTAGCAGTTTCGCATCAGCGATAGCTGTGCAGTGTCTGATACGGGTAACGGTAGTGTAACAGGACGCGGAGGAAGAAACAGAGCAACCTCGAATTTCTCGTGGTTGCAGACGCGTGCAGAACAGAGGCGGAATCTGGTGGCACTGCAATACGCTCTTGCTATTCGAGTCAACTCTGGAGGAGCTAGTCTGTCTGGAACTTAGGAGGCTGCACTGACTCTGGAAAAGGCTTGTTGGAAAGCGTGGCGAACATGGCTACTTGCTACCAACGTTTGTGGCTTTCGCTTTTGTTCGCTAGCACCTACCAGCCACTCACAGCGGATTGCACTGTGTTGACGGATATGTTCTGCATCTGGGGGAGTGGTTTGCGTGAAAGGCGCGTGACCGGGCCAGCACCGGAGTGGTGGAGAGACGTTGACGTGGCGGCGTATGACCACAGCAGCTGACGTGGTTACCGCAGATTTGGGATCAACGCTGGAATCTGCCCAGGCCAAACCTGCGCGTGGCCTCCTTACAACCAGATATGACATGGAAGAAAATTTCGTCCGTGAATAAGCGAAAATCGCGACTACATTGGTTACACTTGTGAAAAGTGTACAAGAGAAAAGTTAAATCCACTCACCACATGTGAAAGCTTGAGATTCTGTATTTCACCAAGCCCATTAGTAGTGTCCATTAGCCCTGCAGAAGGAAAAAACCATAGGACAGTGCTATAACCAGCCGTTCGCTGCAAAAACAGTCAAAAAGCCTACTTCTTCCTGCCTCCACGCTCCTTCAAGCTCATAACCACCGCCTCTCCAGGCCCAACATTATAATACGCCAGCGACAGCGAATCTTTGAAGAAGCCCGCCTTGCCACTGAGCTTTTGCTTGTTGGCTGGCACACTGCCACCCAGAGCCTGCGCGATGTGCTCTTTGAATGCGCCTGTTGATTCGCTGAGTGACGACACCAGCACCTCCACCTTCTGCCCGTTGAGTGCTGGCTCTCCCTCCACAGAGGGCAGCATAACCACCACTCGCACTGGGCCCTGAATAGGACAAAAATGAGGAAACAGGGATATGAAAAACAGGGGTGAAACAGTTACATAACTTGTGATAGAAGGTGTGCTGAGGTGAGAAGCGGGCTGGCAACATGCAAGTTTGTGCTGAATACCGCTTCCTGCTGTTTCTACACCCGGTATGCATAAACTAACCACGGAACACACGGGAAGGCAAGGACGGGACGGGCACATGGGGGCACTGACCGGGTGCTGTGCGAGGAAGACATTCTCCGGAAGACAGCACCCGGGTGCTGTCTTCCAGAATGCATAAAGCGAGACGAAGAGAACATGGAGGGGAAAAGAGCGTGTGAGCGCATGGCGACATGAGGAGGGCACTGACCGGGTGCTGTGCGAGGAAGACATTCTCCGGAATCAAATTCTCCTCCGTCTTCTGCCTCTTCGCATCATGCTCCTCCTCCCCTCCCCCTACCCCTCCTGCCGCCGCCGCCGCAGCACCTCCAGGCACCATACCCCCCGGAACCATCCCCAAACCCATCTGCACCCCTCCCGGCATGGCCATGGGCACACCCATGGGCATGCCTCCTGGGAACCCCGGGAACCCTCCCGGGACCATCCCTGCCTGCCCTGGGGCCATCATGGGCGGTCGCATGCCAAACATCCCTCCTGCTGCAGCAGCCGCCGCAGCAGCAGCTTGGTTCTGGGCCATCAGCATGGGGTTGATCATCCCAGGCATGCCAGGCATACCCGGCATACCCGGCATCCCAGGCATGGGCATGCGGGGCATGCCATAAGCAGCCATGGTGGCGATGGGAGGAGGCATGTTGCCGGCGGGATGCATGTGCGCCATACCAGGAGGAGGACCCCCAGCAGGAGGTCGAGGGAGAGCCGCAGGCCGAGCAGGAGCAGGAGCCGGAGGCGGCGCCTGCGGGCCTGAAACCGGGCGGCTCGGCTCGTCCTTTTTCTCCGCGGCGGGCGGCTGACCGAGGCTCTGCTGCAAGGCCTGGGTGGCGGTTCGGCCGATGCTGGCGGTGTGGCCGTCCCACATGACCCGGCTCGGCGCGCCCTCGTCCTTCTTCTTCTCCATCTCCGCCCGCACCGCCTCCGAAACCTCCTCCGCGGTGGTCCCAAAAATATCCGGGCGGGTTTTCGCCAGCCCGACAATGTTGCGCGAGATCTCGTCGTCGTTGGCGAGGGTGTTTTCGCGGAGCTTGGCGAGCATGCGCTCCTTCTGCTCCTTGTACTTGGGGTCGATCAGCGAGATGCGCATGTGCTCCGCCATGTCAGCGATCGGGATGAGCTCGCCTGTGATGGGAGAGACCACCACCTTGGTGGGGTCTTGTTCCGCCGCTGCTCGCTCCTCTGGCCGCTTCCAGTTGCGGACAATGCGCATTGGTGCTTCTTCTTCCTCCTCTTCCATGTCCATCTCGTTCTGGTGGTGGGGGAAAAGGAAGAGAACAACAGGGAGGGGAAGAGAATAACAGGGAGGGGAAGAGAACAACAGGGAGGGGAAGAGATGGAAGGAAGAAAGAAAGGAAGTGAGGAGCTTCTTTGGTTTCCATGACTATATTTTCTCTCTTCTTTAATATATATAAGTTCTTTGGCTTCCTTCCGGCTGTGCACGATGCGCGTTGCTGCCTCCTCCGGCTCCTCCCACATGTTCCTCTCGTCCTGGTGAGATAATGAGATGAAGTAGGCGGCGGGTTGGGGGGGAGGGGGTGGGGGAGAAGGGTTGGTTTGTGAAGAAGGGGGATTGTGGGCCGGCTGTTTCCAGTTCGGAACCATGCGCATCGCCGTTTCGTTCATCCATCTCGTTCTGGCCATCCTGCCCCTCCCTTGAAGTTGCAGGTTGTTTCTGAAAGTTCTCAGAAAAAACCTCGTCCATCTCGTTGTGGCCATCCTGTCCCTCCTCCAACGAGGACGGATGGTGCCCCATGTCACTGTCCAACTTTTGAGACATCTCAAAAGTGCGCTTCCTCCATCTCGTTCTGGCAGCATCTTGCCCCTCCTCCAACGAGGACGGATGGTGCCCCTTGTCACTGTCCAAACCATCCCCTCTTCCTCCCCTCTCCCTTGGCACCATCCCAACCCACACACACGCACACTCCCACTCACCTCCTCCCCTTCAGCAGGCGGCGGCGGCGGTGGTGGCGGTGGTGGCGGTGGCGGCGGAACACCAGCAGGCGCACCTCCCTCCTCCTCCATCTCCATCTCCTCCCCTCCCCTCTCCCCTTCCGCCTTCTCCCCTTCCCCTTTCTCCGCGCCCTTTTCCCCCTCCCCCCCCGCAATCCCCGCCGCGCGCATCCCCTCCTCCACCAGCTTCATCTCCTCCGCGTCCATCGTCTGCGCCGCCTCCTTCTCCCCCTTGGCCTTCTCCGCCGCCGCCGCCGCCGCCTTCGTCCCCGGCTTCGCGCCCGCCTCCGCCGCCGCGACCGCCGCCGCGTCCTCCGCCTCGAGCTCCTCGTCCGCGCCCAGCTGCTTGCTCTTTCTAATCACCTCCTCTATAGTCATCGGAACCGGCAGCTCCGCCTCCTCGTCGTCCGCGAATTCGATTGTCTCTACGACTATGAAATCGTGCCAGTCGATTAAAGCCATCTGTAATCGCTCCTGCTCGATCTCGTCCTCCGCCTTCTTCCGCGCCTTCTCCTGCTTCTTCTCGTAGTCAAGCCGCGTCTGAATCCGCGCCATGATCGCGGCCGGCCCGCCCGGCCCCGCGTCGCGTTTCACCTTGTCTAATACCTCCTTAGGAGGCATCAGTACTTTGGAGTATGCGTCCGCGAGAGCGGTGAAGAAGGTGAATAGGCTGTGCGTGGGCTTGAGGAAATTGAACTGCGGGTTCATGTGCTCGCGACTAATTAAACCCGTTAGGAACGTCTTGCCGTTTCGCGCCACGAGTTGAGCGGTCAGCTTGATAACGTCCAAATCCTGCCCGGACATGCCCTCGGGAATCCGAACCGTGTATTGCTCCGGTTCGGGCAAATCCGGAAGCTTCGCCGCTGCTGCCGAAGCCCCTGCAGCAGCTGCGTCTTTGCCAGCCTCCGGAAAAGGCCCTGCCGGGCCTGCAGGCTTGACAACCGCAGCAGCAGCCCCGGCTCCTCCCGGAGCTGCCCCGGCCGGAGGTCCGGCTGCCGAGCCTGCTGCTGCCTCGGCAGCTGTAGGTTCCGGCTGGGCGGGGAGATTAAGCTGCGCCAGCTGCTCGTTAATCTTGTGCCGGTAGTACGCATGGTAAGGATCGGTGGGTGTTAGGAAATTAAACTTGACGTTTCCCTTGTTGGCGGCGAGAATCTTCTTTTCAAAATCCGGGCCGTTTCGGGCGACGAAGGTGGCGGTTTTGTCGACGATGCTGCGAATATCAGGTGGAGGATGAATGATGCCGATCGTCTTCGTCTGCGTCGCAACCACCACCGGTTTCGGCTTCTCTGCCGGTTTCTGCTGCCCAGACCGTTCTTCGGCCGTCAAGACCGACGGCGTAGCGTCTTTCAAGCCGCCCGGCGGCGGCGCCGGAAGCGCTAGCGTCTCGCCTGGCATGCTGAATGACCTTATGCGAAGGAAAGTCTAGCAAGCTCGCATGTGCCAAGATAGCGCGAAAGCAAGGTTGAGAGACTCGGATCCTCACAACGTCGCGAAACTAGATTAATCAAGACGTAGAGAGCTGCACAGGCGCTCGTGGTACTCGTTGCAGGATATGACCGAAAGCTGATATTCCTCCACTACATTCCCGAGTCCTGAAACCAGAGAAAATGGCGACGCGGAAACCAGAGAAGCAACAAGGAAGAGGAACAGGGAGAGGAAAGAACGAGTCGAATTTATGAAGAGGGTGTGCAGTGCAGAATCTAGGGTTCTTTTGGCGAGTGTTGCGAACTGCGACGAGATTTCGAGATGTGACTAAAAGAGTAACTTGCTCAACATGCTGCTTAAAAATCTTCGCTATTATGATTTTGTAACACAGCGACTTCGAAGATCTGTCAGGCTCTACTTACAGAGGCAACGGGTTC
Source organism: Closterium sp. Yama58-4 (assembly GCA_947470075.1). Taxonomy (NCBI): domain Eukaryota; kingdom Viridiplantae; phylum Streptophyta; class Zygnematophyceae; order Desmidiales; family Closteriaceae; genus Closterium; species Closterium sp. Yama58-4. The sequence continues at coordinate 40,732 of CANIUD010000097.1, forward strand.
GCTTAAAACCAAATTATTTCACCGCTCCAGAACGCAATACCTTCCCCTAAAATCTATGCTTCCCCTCAGCGTAGCCCGTCTGAACACAGGCAGTCACAAACACAGCCAACGTTCTGGGTTCTGATTCCGGAGGCAGTCACTAATCAGCAGCCGCACGATCGTCGACGTTTTTACGGATAGGGACGCCTATCGGCTGCTAGTGAGCTCGCAACTCCCGTTTCCTGGATCGATCATTCGCACACCTTTCGCGGATTTCAACGAAATGCTTTTGTGGGTTCGCGAAAGGAACGAAAGCACTCGAGGTGCTGTTCGTAGGCTCATAGCGGGTCGTTAGTAGGTTCTGCCACTAGGGGCGCAACGCGCGGAAGGGTAGCTTCGCTGAAGGACGTACTTTAGTTAATTGAGCATTTGCGATTCCGTAGTCACAACAACCCGCATTCAACTTACCAACTACCCCGTTTACATCTAACAAGTCGAAAAGAGCCTATCCAGTCTACAGTGCGAACAGACCTCCTTTTATCCTGCTTGCCTCCTCGTGGTCGGAGCTTTCCGCCTCCCGTTCTCCCCCGCCCTCCCACACACCCCTGCCCGGACCCTCCCATTTCCCCTCCGCGCGCAATGGAGGAGGCGCAGCGGAAGGCGGACGAGATGCTGGCGGAGCTGCAGGCGGGGAGCGGGGCGGAGGAGAAGGCGGAACGGATGGAGGCGGCGGTGGAGTATCTGGCGGGCCTTCCGCCCGACGTGCGCGCGACCGTGCTGCCCGACGCGCTGCCGCGCTTGCTGGAGCTTCAGGCGGACTCGACGTTTCTCGTCCGAAAAAACTCGGTCGAGTGAGTGTTCTACGTAACGGTGAGTATGCTTGCTGATCGCCTAATGTGCTGCTGACTACCAGACGTGCTACCAGACGTGCTACCAGACGTGCGACCGGAAGTCGTGCTGCCGTGGCTGCCATGCCACCTCGTACCTCGCACGCGCCCATGCCACCTACCCTCCCTAATCTCAATCCCCTCTCCGCCAAATCCCTCCCCCCAACCCGCCCTCCCCACCCCTTGCCCCGTCCTCCCCCCAGGCTCTTCTACCGCCTTGGCTCCACTATCAAGCACCGCGACGCCCCTGCGCTCATCGCCTCCGCGCTCGCCGCCATCATCCGCGCCTGTCCGCCCATGCCCCTCCCGCCTTCTCCCTCCGCTCCTTCCCCTGCTGCGGCTGCGGCACTAATGCCTCTGCCCACGCGCCTGTCCCCTGCTGCTGTGGCGAGCACCAAGGCAGTCAAGCACGCAATTTCCGCTGCTGCCGCCCTCGTTAAGGGCGCCTTCGCTACTGTCACTCCCGTCACAGGCGAGGTGAGCCCTCGCTGTTGTCACGCCCATTGTGGGCGAGGTGAGGTGAATCAACACCAGCACCCCGTGTTAACGAGCAACATGCTGCCAGGTCGTTAGGCGCATTCTGAAAAAAAAAAAATCATAAATCAATTCACAACATTAGGCACATGGGCAATATGCCATCAGCATTAGGCTGCATGCATTGATCCACACACGATCCCCTGCCCTCCCTTCCTTCTCTCTTTCCCCTACTTGCATCTCTCCATTCCCCCTTCTCCCCCTTTCCGGTGGACAGCCCCAGGCATGGTCAGAAGCATGGGAGCAGGTATCAGCGCTGGTGCCGCTGATAAGGGGCATGCTGCCAGGCCAGTACGCGGATAGCGTTCGCGTGCACGCTGTGGGCTTCGTAGAGATGATCGTGCTGCTCGGCCGACCAGGCGGCAAAACTGCTGCTGCCTCTTCTGCTGCTGCTGGTAATGGCAGCAGTGGGCTGAACGGGAGCAACGGAAGGGACGGGACGGAAGTCGGAGCAGCAGCAGCAGCAGCAGCAGAGAGCAAGGACATGGCGAACGGAGTGTTACATCTCCCTGACCCAGACTCCGACCCGTGGCTTAAAGCCCAGTCCCTCGCCTCCCTCTCCGCCCTCACCTCTCTCCTGCAACCCCCCACAGTCGCCTCCCTCTCGCCCCCGCTCCTCCTCACACTCACCAGCAGCCTCGCTGGCATCGCCCGCCGCTGCCACGCTCTTTATAGTCACATTGTGCCGGCGCTAGTGGCGATTGTGCCGCCCACTGCCACGTCAGCGGCGTCAGCGCCGGTGGCGGTGCCGCGTGGGGAGGAGAGTGGGTGTGGGGTGGTTCAGCAGCTGCTGCAGGCGTCGGGGAGTGTGAGGCACGGCGTGCGGGCGGCGCTGCTTGTCATGTTGCGGCTCATGCCGCTCGCTCCAGGCGGGATGAAGGTGGGTGGGAGTGGGTGCTGGTGTAGGTCGGGACGGGAGATGTGGGTGTGGGTATGCGTACATGGTGTGGCTGTGGTGTGGCTGTGGTTGTGGTTGTAAGTGTGGGTGGGTTTGTGGTGGGGTGTTTTCTTTCCATAAAAATATGAAATCTCTCCCGAGACACGGTGACTGATCCGTTCACCACACCCCCCCCCCCCACCCCCCCCTCCCCCCTTTTTTTTCTTCCCGACCTCGTCCCCACTACCACGGCCAGTGGCGGGAGTGCTTGACGTCGCTCTTGAAGGAGTCCCTGGGAGCAGGAGAGGCCGTCGACTCATCCCTCAGGCACATCGACCGTTCTCTTCGCAACTCCGCTGCTGCTGCCTCTGCAGCTGCTGCCGCCGCCGCTGCCGCCGCCGCTGCCGCCGCCGCCGCTGCTGCTGATGGTCCCTCTGGTGCTTCTGTTGCTTCTGGTGGAGGTACTGGTGCTGGTGGGAATGGTGGTGGGGCTGGGAGTGGTGCTGCTTCTGCTGCTGGCGCTGGTGGTGGCGCTGGTGGTGGTGGGGGGGGGGGCGAGGGAGCAGCAGCAAAGGCGTCTGCAGGGTCAGGGAAGGCTGCTGGTCGACCTGCTGATCCACGAGTGAGTACACCTGTGTGTGTATGTGTTGTGTGCGTGTGAGTGTGTATGTGTTGTGTGCGTGTGAGTGTGTATGTGTTGTGTGCGTGTGAGTGTGTATGTGTGCGTGTGCGCATGCGCGTGAGTCCACCTGAGTCTGTGTATGTATACGTGTGCGCATGCGCGTGAGTCCACCTGAGTCTGTATATGTGTGCGGTTGTTGTGGCGTGCTCTCTTCCCTACGTCTCACCCTTCTCTGCTTCTCCCCCCACTTCATCTCCTCACTAAGGCGCTCCTCCTTGTGCTTTCTGCACACGTTTCACGACCTTGCAGGCCAAGGCAGCAGGAGTGAAGAGAGCGAGGTGTGCAGCTGCTGACACAGGGGCTGCTGCAGCCCCACCAGGCACCACCACAGCCACTGCTGCCGGTGCTGGTGGCACTGCTGCCAGTGCCCGTGGTCCTGATGCTGCTGCTGCTTCTACTGCAGCAGGTGCAGCTGCTAACGCTTCTGGCGGCGCTGCCACCGCTGCTGCTGCTGCTGGCACGCGTGCATCTGAGGCCGTTGATGACGCTGCAACGCGAGACTCCAAGCGCATCCGACCGTCCGCTGCTGCTCAAGCCAGCACAGCCGCTCCCACCAGCAGTTCAGCACAACCATCAGCAGGCGGGGGAGCAGCAGCAGGAGATGGCAATACAGCAGCCGCCTCAGCAGCTGCCGCCGCAGCAGCAGCAGCAGCAGCAGCAGCAGCAGCAGCAGCGGCAGCAGCGGAGGCAGTGGCAGTAGACCCATCAGCAGCGACTTTACCAGTGGAGCAGCTGGTAACCCTACTGAGCGCGCTGGTGGCGCGGGGAAGCGAGGGCATGCTGGCAGTAGATGCACTCATTGCCTCTCTGCCCCCCGGTATGCTGGCAGACCTGGTCATTGAGTTCATGCAGCACCTTCCTCCCTCCCCCCCTCCTGCTGCTGCCGCTGCTGCTGCTGGCGGTGCTGATGGCACTGCTGCTGGTGCTGGTGGTGCTGCTGGTGGTGCTGCTGGTGCTGGTGGTGCTGGTGGTGCTGCTGGTGCTGGTGGTGCTGCTGGTGCTGGTGGTGATGGTGCAGGTGGTGGAGCTGGGGGTGGTGAGGAGGGAATGGTGGATGGTGATGGCAAGAGGGAGGCTAGCAGGGGTGGTGCGTGTCGCCATGACCCGCGGAGAGTAAAAGCCAAAGCAGAGGACGCCACTGGCGGTGGCACAGTGAAGGATGAACAGGTGCTACAGCCGCCGCTACATCCGGCAGCAGACAGGACAACAGATGCCACCCGCCCCAAGCCAGAAGACACAGCCTTGCAGACCGGCCTCCCTGCTTCCACTGCTGCCGATACATCTGCAATCGTTCTTACTACTACCACCACTCCTGCTTCTGCTGCTGCTCCTGCTTCTGCTGCTGCTGGTGTCTCTGGTGCGTTGGTGCCGGTACCCTCCACCCCTGTAGGCCCTCCAGCCGCTCCTCTCTCTCCCCGCCTCGCAGCCTACCTCTCCGTTCCTCGCACCCCCGTGGCCCTCGTTCCGCTCTCGCCCCCCCAGCTGGCCGCAGCGCAGCAGGCGGCGGTGTGCAGAGTGGTGGCCGGGGGGTGCAGAGCAGTGCTTCTGGGTGAAGCGGGGCTGTGGGTGGCGCTGCTGGTGGGCATGGTGAGGGGAGCAGAGGAGGAGGAGCAGCAGCAGCAGATGCTGGATGCACTGTTGAACTACCTGCTAGCTGACTACAACCGGGTCAAGGTGAGTCGATGTCTATGGTAAGCAGCACCTGTGAGACTTGAGAGAGTCATTGTAAGATGCAAGCAGCAGCAGCAGGTGCTGAATGCGCTGTTGAACTACCTGCTAGCTGACTACAACCAGGTCAAGGTGAGTTAGTGTTGTTTGAAGTGAGCTGTGATAACTCTTTATCACGCAAGCAGGCTGCAGCAGCAGCAGCAGGTGCTGGATGCGTTGTTGAGCTACCTTCTAGCTGACTTGACTACAACCAGGTCAAGGTGAGCCTCAGCAGTGGCCCGGTACAGGCGGGTCAAGCTGAGCTGATGTCTGAGGGGAGTTGTGAGAAGAGAGAGCGGCACTGTAAATCTGAATTGAGCTGAGGTGCTCGATGCATTGCTGAATTGCCTGTTAGCAGACTACAACCGGGTCAAGGTGAGTTGATTGATTCTTGGGAGGCACCATACATACGAGACAAGCAGCAGCAGCAGCAGCAGCAGCAGCAAGTGCTTGATGGACTGCGGTGCCGATGGAATAAAATCAGCAGTGGCTGGCTGATGCGCACACTGCCAGGCGTGATGACAGCTGAGGTCTTGTGTAATGGGGTCGTCTAATGGGGTCGTGGTCACAGGGAGGGAGGTGTGCAAAGTGCATCACTCTCTGGTCTGGGCTTCTTAAGTTGGTGATACGGAGTGTTATACGGAGTGTTATACGGAGTTGGTTGCTGGACTGGATGGGTGTGCATTTCCTTCCTCTCCTCTCCTCTCCTCTCCTCTCCTCTCCTCTCCTTCCCCTTTCGCACGTATCCCCACGCCAGGCCTCACGCGTTGTGCTTTCTCTCCGGGCGGCATGCTCTGGTAGTGAACTACTCATCGCCTCTCTCTCTTCTTTTACTTATCTCAGAAAACCTCATTGAAAATCATTTACTCCAAATCATCTCCCCTACCTTCTCACTTTCCAGGGCTCTCAGGTTGTGCTGTCCGTGCTGCATGCTCTTGCACTGGACCACTCATCCCCTCCGTCCTCCTCCTCCTCTTCCTCCTCCAACGTCCCAGCTCTCCCAGCACCGCCACCAGCGTCGTCTTCACCTGCATCTGCCCAAGATGCTTCAGCGGCAACAGCAGCAACAACAGCAGAAGCAGGAGCAGGAGCAGCAGCAGCAGGTGATGCAATGCAAGTGGATGGCAGGGACCAGGGGGGTGCCACTGTTGCGGGTGCTGGTACTGCCGGTACTGCTGCTACTCCTGCCTCCATCCCAGCTGGTGGTGCCAAGGACTTGTCATCTCTTCAGATCCCTCCTCTCTACACCTCTTTCTTCTCTCGCGTGGTGAGTGCCTGTTATGGAGTCACTTTATTCACAAACAAGCCGCTTTTGAGAATTCTCAAAAGCTTCTCTCGCGTGGTGAGTGCCTGTTATGGAGTCCCTTTGTTCACAAACAAGCCTTCCTGCTTCATCTTTTTGTGAAAGCGTCATTCCTTCCTCCCTCCCTCCCGCACCCCCTCGCCGTCATTACCTCGTTGGTCCTCCCTTTCCCCACAATACAACCCCTTCTCTTTCCCCCATTCCCGTTCCTCCCCGCTCGTAACCACCTTGCAGCTGAAATCTCTCCTCTCGCCCTCCTCCGCTGCTGCTGCTGCCGCACCCGGCGGGCTCAAGTCCCTCCTGCTGCCTCTCTTTGTGGAGGCGCCCTTCCTCCCGCCCTCACTGCTCAACCTGCTGGGGCAGGCGTGTGGGCTGGAGGGCCTTGGGCGGAGGGAGGGCGAGGGGGGGATTGTGGGCCCCATGGGGGCTGGGGCTGGTAGAAAGAGGAGATTAGAAGAGAGGGGTGATGGGGGTGAGGGGGAAAAGGCACGGGATGTGGAAGGAGGAGGAAAGGGGGAGGGAAGAGAAGGAGAGGCGGGAGAGGGTAGAGAGCAGGGAGACGGGGCAGAGGGAGGGGAAGCAGAAAACGAACCAGAGGGACCAAGGTCAGAGGAAGAGCTAAAACGAGTAAAAGAGTCCCTCGTGGTTCTCTGGCGGTTGCTAGTCCTACGCCCGCCCGTGCGCAGGCGGTGTCTAGCCATGGCCTTGCAGTGTGCAGTGCACTCGCACGCAGACATCCGATCCAAGGGCGTGGCGCTGGTGGCTAACCGCCTGCACGCCCTGCCGTACCTCACGGTGCCGATAGAGCGGTATGCGCTCAAGCAGCTGCTGTCGCTGCCTGGCATGGCGCTGCCGGCACCTGCTGGCGCTGCTGGTGCTACGGTTGCTGGTGCTGCTTCTGCTGCTGGGGCTGGTGCTGCTGTTGCTGGTGGTGATGCTGCTGCTGCTGCTGCTGCTGGTGCGGGTGGTGCTGGTGGGAAGGAAGGAGGGGGGGAGGAGCAAGGTGGGGCAGCAGGGGAAGCGGGGCAGGCAGGTGAGGGGCAAGCAGGTGGGGGAGGGGGAGGGGGAGGGGGAGGGGGAGGGGGAGGGGGAGGGGGAGGGGGAGGGGGAGCGGCGCAGCTGACAGGCGAGCAGCAGAAGGCAGTGGGGCACGAGGTGGAGAGGCGACTGGCGCTCTTCTGTGCGCTCTGCTCCCGGGTATGGCACTAGAACCCAGGTGACTTTTGAGTCGACTCAAAAATGCTCCCGGGTATGGCGCTAGGACCCAGGTGACTTTTGAGTCGACTAAAAAATGCTCCCGGGTATGGCGCTAGGACCCAGGTGACTTTGAGTCGACTCAAAAATGCTCCCGGGCATGGCACTTGAACCCAGCAGCCAGCTGAATCGTGTGCTTCGTTGCTCTGCATTGCACCTCATTACTTGCGCTTTCCCTTCTCATCTCCTCCCTACCCCCACCTCCGCACCACAATAGAGACTGTTCCTACAATCGGATTTCTTCCGATTGTTTGAGCAAGTCAACCCCGTGGCCAAGCCAAGCGCCTCATGCCCATGCTGAGAGCCTTCACCCCACCCCACACTCCCTTCCAATTGCCCCCCCCCCCGCCTCTTAACGTACCATGGCATGCACCAGAAACCGTCCCTGCTAGCGGATTTCTTCCGAGTGTTTGCGCATGTCAACCCTGTGGCGAAGCGGGTCATGCTGCGGGACCTGCTGCCGCCCATGCTCGCCACACTCCCCCCCACCACTCCCGACCTCCTCACACTCATCTCTAACCCTCCAGAGGGCTCCATACGCCTTTTGCTCAAGGTAAGGTCTTAGTGATCAGTCAGGTGCCATTCAAGGTAAGGTCTTAGTGATCAGTCAGGTGCCATTCAAGGTAAGGTCTTAGTAATCAGTCAGGTGCCATTCAAGGTAAGGTCTTAGTGATCAGTCAGGTGCCATTCAAGGTAAGGTCTTAGTGATCAGTCAGGTGCCATTCAAGGTAAGGTCTTAGTAATCAGTCAGGTGCCATTCAAGGTAAGCTGTAGGGTAGGTAGGCCTTCTGCCTGGGTGGCAGTCACGCCACTCCCATCCCGCTTGTCCAAACCACGTTCTCTCTCTTGTCCCTTTTCGTCTCCCTCCACCACCCCTCCCTCTCCGCCAAATCTCCCTCTCCGCCAAATCTCCATCTCTCCTCTCTCCTCAGTCACTTCCCTCTCCCTTCCCCAGCCACTATACTGTGCGGCCCTTCAGTTCAAACCGTGTGTCTCACCCTCCCCCGCCCCGTCAACTCCCTCCCCACCCCCCCAGCTGCTGCACTGTGTGGCGGACACACCACGCCCATCCGCCCCTCCCCCGCCCTTCATTGCTGCCGTCAAAACCCTCTCTGCTGCCAGGCCTGTGGTGTGTCCCTCCCTCTTCCCTTTAACACATGCTTTCTACGCCCTTGCTGTGGGTTGCTTACTCTTTACGCCGCAAAAAGCCCTCTCTGATGCCAGACCAGACCCTGCAACATGTCTCTCTTTTGTTTTCGTATCATCCGTTATCTCCTTTCCATCCACCATAAGGCTTGTCTCCGCTCTGATATGCTTTGAAAGAGTTACTTCGTTCCTTCGCGCATTCACACACACATTCTCCTTCCCTCCCTCTCATCAACTCATGCGCTTCGCTTGCCTCCCCTCGTGCATTGAGGTCGTTTTTGAGGCGCCTCAAAAACGACCTCTTCGCGCATTCATGCACACATTCTCCCTCCCTCCCTCGATCATCAACTCATGCGCTTCACTTGCCTCCCCTCGTTCCCTTGGCTCTCCGCCACTCCAGGAGCCAGAGCTCCTCATTCCCATCCTGCCCTTCCTCTCCAAAAACGAGGTGCGCACATGCCACTGCAGCTCTGCAAATGGTGATGTGATTGCAGCGTATGTGACTGTAGTAGCCATGTTATAACATTTTTTTTTATCAGACGTCTCTTACCCAGTGAGTGTCGTCTCACTGATGCAGCAATTTCACTAAAGCGTGTGTCATACATCGGTGAGTGTCATACATCGGTGAGTGTCATACATCGGTGGGAGTTCCGGTTCAGTTTCTCTCCTGCTCCTGTTTCATTCCCCATTCTGCACCTCCCATATCCAATTCCCTCCTACCTCATAAACGTCACCATCCTCATCTCTCTACAGGCATTGGAGGTCTTTCCACGCCTGCTGCATCTGCCTCTGGAGCTCTTCAAAATCGCCCAGGACCGATTGCTACAGGTGAGGCAGGTTGGTTGGTGCAGGTGAGAGGGAGAGCGGTGCAGGTGAGAGGGAGAGCAGTGCAAGTGAGAGGGAGAGCGGTGCAAGTGAGAGGTGTTAGGATTATATATTGTAGCATGCTAAGCACATGTGACTGTACACCAATTGTGGTGTACAGTTGGGTTGGGACTACACCCAACATTGGGTGTAGTCTTGCACTTTGGGGTGCCAATCCACCCAATTGTGGTGGAGCCCCCAAATTGCAACCCTCTTGACTTTTGGGTACCTCACTTCCCAATTGAGGTCACCACAAGCCAAGTGGGCCTAGGGTTGCCTCACTTCTTCAAAGTGTCACCTATGGTTACCTCACTGTGAGAACAGGAGGTAGTCTTAGGAGCCTAAGCTAGGAAAGCCCTAGCTAGGCAAACGATAGTTTAGGTGAAAGAAGGAGAGGGGTTCCACTAAAAGGATGGGGATACAAATAGCAAACCCTAGAAGGGTTGTACTCGCTATAGAGCACCCCACTACAGGCTAGAGCATAATATTCTGACACCCCCATAGCCAAAGTGGGGTGTAATCAGCAGAGCAAGCAAAGCAGTACAAGCCCAGGGTGGATCACAATGTCACCACACATTCTGAGCACAAGTTCAAGAAGCAATAGTTTAAAGTTCACAATTATGAGCAAAGCTAGTGGTAGTCACAACGGGCAAGTGAGGAGGAGGAAAGAGACTATGAGAGGAGAGGAGGTAGTGGGCGGCAGCTGAAGCTGCTGGCACACGGCGCAACTGGAGCAACTGGCACACGGGCAACTGGAGCAACTGGCACACTGGCAACTGGAGCAACTGGCACACGGGCTACTGGAGTAACTGGCTCCGCGGCTAAAAGTAGCGGCAGACGAGCAACGGACTCACGGGCGACTGGAGCAACGGGCTCACGGGCGACTGGCGCAACGGGCTCACGGGCGACTGGCGCAACGGTCTCACGGGCGACTGGAGCTGCTGGCTTCACGGCGGCCACCCCCTTCAACCTCCCCAAACTATCCCACTCCCCCTGACACACACCCGCTGCTACACCGCTAGCTCCACTCCCCCTTCACCCCCCCTTAGTACCACTCCAACGGCTCCAACAAGTCCACCCCCCCTCAGCGGCAGCTGCAGCACAGGGAGACGGAGGAGGAGGAGGAGGAACAGGGAACGGCACTCAGTGGCTTCACCCCCATACCCCTCACCCCCAAACCCTAATTCAGGAGAACGGGCTGTAGGAGGGGTGGGGCGCCAGTAGAAGCACGGGGGACAGTGGGGAGGGCAGGGGCAGCGAGGAACGGGCCGCCCACGGGCCTGGCATAGCCGCCCGAACCGCGCGCAGGCGGCCCGAGCCGCGCGCGGGCCTGGCGCTTCCCGTACGGGCCGCGCGCGGGCTGTACGGGCCGCGTGCAGGCCACGACGGGCGACGGGGGGCGACGCGCGGGTCCCCGTCGCCCGTCGCAGCGCCTCCCGGGGGCGACGCGCCGAGTGACGGGGCAGAAACCCGCCGCGCGCCTCGGGGCGCACGGCGGGCAGAAAACCTTAAGTCAACGCCGCGCACCACGGGGCGCGCGGCGGACAGGGAGTAGCAGTAGCAGCGGAAGCAGTGAAGTGGGGCCCACAGGCCAGGAGCATGTAGCTCTGATACCATGTGAGAACAGGAGGTAGTCTTAGGAGCCTAAGCTAGGAAAGCCCTAGCTAGGCAAACGATAGTTTAGGTGAAAGAAGGAGAGGGGTTGCACTAGAAAGAATGGGGATACAAATAGCAAACCCTAGAAGGGTTGTACTCGCTATAGAGCACCCCACTACAGGCTAGAGCATAATATTCTGACACTCACTTCCACAAGTGAGGTCAACCCAACCATAGGTTGAGTCCATCCTTCTCCTTCAACACTTCCTTCCAACTATGTATGCTAGGTTTCTCCTCTAATCCACTTACTTGTTCAATTTACATTCTTCACAAGAGGGAAATAAAATGTCTGCACACCTTCCTAACTCCTCTATTCTCTTCCCTCCCTCCCCATTTGCGCCCTCACTTCTCCCAGGGCTCGCCGCCGCACACGCTGCCACCGCTTACAGCCGTGAAGCTGATGACAACGCTGCACACTCCTCTGCACACCTTCTGATTCCTACTCTCCTCTCTCTCCCCGCCCCACTTGCCCTTTGGCTCGCTCCCAGGACGCAGCAGTGGAGCTCATGACAACACCGCAAACTCCTCTGCGCACCCTTCTTATTGCTCTCCTCTCTCCCATCCCCACTTGCGTTCCGACTCACTCTCGTGCACCGCTCCCAGGGCTCCCCCCACACGCCACCACCGCTAACAGCAGTGGAGCTCATGACCACACTGCACGCCCTGCAGCCCAAGAGGGACAACGTGCCCTTGAAAAAGGTGCGTCTGAGCTGAGCTCTGAGAAGTCTCGAAACCAGAGAACCATTGCGCTGTTGCACTGTTGAAATGCGCTCACCCCACTTCCAGTTTCACCTTCCTCTAAATCACATCAACCCTTGTGAAACCATTAGATCATGGCGTGTGTTCCTTAACCATCAGATCATGGCGGTGTGTTCCTTAACGATCAGATCATGGCGTGTGTTCCTTAACGATCAGATCATGGCGTGTGTTCCTTAACCATCAGATCATGGCGGTGTGTTCCTTCTGCATCTCCCAGCACGATAAAGGGCTGTTTTTGAGATGTCTCAAAAAACTCACCTCCCAGCCCAACCTTGCTTTTCCTTTAATTCACATGAACCCCTTGTGTTGTGCGGCCATCAGATCATGGCGGTGTGTTCCTTCTGCATCTCCCAGCGCGCCATCTACACACAGCAAGTCATCGCCAAAGTGCTCAACCAACTGGTATGCTCGACCTGACACTGCATGTGTCGCCCTCACACTGCATGTGTCGCCCTCACACTGCATGTGTCGCCCTCACACTGCATGTGTCGCCCTCACACTGCATGTGTCGCCCTCACACTGCCTGTGTGCTCGCCCTGGTACAATTATTCACAGTCACGCATATACAAAACCCTGATTTTGTGCCTCGCAGCCATCTATACCAATACCAAAGCGTTTTTCACCAGCTATGCTCTCTACACTCCCTTTCAGCTATGCCTCTGTATCAGAGCTTGTCCGCTTCGCCAAAGCAACTCCTGTCACTATTCTTTGCGTTTCCTTTTTTTTCCCCTGCTTCTCTCTTCTTCTCTGCAGGTTGGGCAGACGCCTCTCCCCATGCTCCTCTTCCGCACGGCCATGGAGTCTGTTGCAGCCTTCCCTGACATCGTCAGTGTCAAATCCGCACTGCTTTGCTCATTGCCCTCCACATTCCCCTCCTCACTCCCCTCCTCACTCCCCTCCTCACTCCCCTCCTCACTCCCCTCCTCACTCCCCTCCTCACTCCCCTCCTCACTCCCTTCCTCACTCCCCTCCTCACGCCCCTCCCCATGCTCCTCTTCCGCACGGCCATGGAGTCTGCTGTCAGATCCGTTCTCCCTTGCCTGTTGCTTCAAAATTGAGATTTCCAAATTCAGCACCTACCTACTTCTGTTGATTAAAGAATTCAATTTGCACTTATCTCCTCACCTGTTGTTTCAGAATTGAGATTCCCTCAGTACCCTTTTGCCTCGCTATCCCCTCTCATACCGCCTCCTTTGCTTCTTTGCATACGTTTCCTGCTGTCTAGTGAAGTATTCTGTTCTCTTCCATTCCATTCTCGCGCTACTCTTTTCTCTCTCTTACAAACACTCTCTCTCTGTTTCATCCCGTGTTGTTGTTGTTGTTTCCAGGCATCATTTGTAGCGGACATTCTTTCGCGCCTCATAACCAAGCAGGTGAGGAGGAAGGCATGAGGGTAATAGTGGCATCTCCAGATGTGCCTTTTGAGGCGCCTCAAAACTCGTGGCATCTCCAGATGTGCCTTTTGAGGCGCCTCAAAACTCGTGGCATCTCCAGATGTGACTTTTGAGGCGCCTCAAAACTCGTGGCATCTCCAGATGTGCCTTTTGAGGCGCCTCAAAACTCGTGGCATCTCCAGATGTGCCTTTTGAGGCTCCTCAAAACTCGTGGCATCTCCAGATGTGACTTTTGAGGCGCCTCAAAACTCGTGGCATCTCCAGATGTGACTTTTGAGGCGCCTCAAAACTCGTGGCATCTCCAGATGTGCTAAACCACATCGTGCACATGACCCAGAGCTCATTCCTGAAGGAACTGTTTGTCGTGCTGTGTGAAAGGACTTGAATCCTACTCTTGTGCGTTCCTGTGGGTTCCCATCTTTCTGATGGTCAATCGTACTGTACTGTGCATGACATCTGTGCGTGAGATGTGCCAATAGTGATGCGGACCCTCTGCCAACCATGCTTCTCGCTCCATGCTTCTCGCTCCATGCTTCTCGCTCCATGCCTCACTATGCCAACGTGTTCCACTTATCCATGCCTCTTGATGCCACCTCATGCCATGTCACGCCACCTCATGCCATCCAATACCACAGCATGCTGCCAGCTCATCGCTTCGTTCACTCTCTGTTTCCTCTCCCGCTCCACCCTGCAGGTGTGGAGAGCCCATCCTCAGCTGTGGTTGGGCTTCATCAAGTGCTGCCTCGTTACAAAGCCTCTCTCCTTCCCTGTTCTCCTACAAGTGAGCCCTCTCATCCGTCCACACCTCTGTTGTTGTCCTCTCCCTCACCCACACTCTCACCCTCACTCTCACCCTCACTCTCACCTGCTACCTTCTCCCATCTCCTCACCACCCTGCGTTCTTCTCTTCCTTCTTCCCCCGCCCTCTCTTCCTCCATCTCCCTTCACCCTCTCCCTTCACCATCTCCCTTCACCATCTCCCTTCACCATCTCCCTTCACCATCTCCCTTCACCATCTCCCTTCACCATCTCCCTTCCCCCACTCCCTTTCTCCCCTGTCCACAGCTGCCAGCAGCACAGCTGGAGGATGCGTTGAATCGAGAGCCATCGCTCCGACCTGACCTTGCAGCACATGCCGCGCAACCATCTGTGCAGCCCTCTGTTCCACGGTACCGGCCCTGTTTTAAGTCATGACACAACAGACTTGTTTTCACCTTGCTGCATATGCCGCGCAAACATAACTGCTCTGTTCCACGCTTCTTGTCCTCTTCGCTTTTCTCGTCCCTTGAATCTTCATAATCCGTGAACCATTCTTTCACACACCACCCCCCCCCCTCTCTCTTGCCCCACCTCCCTCCTCTCCTTCCTCTCCTCCTTCCCAGCCACCTACCACCTTTCTAACATGTGTGCGCACCCACTCATCTAATAGGAGAGCTGACTTTTGAGTCGACTCTTGGGTCAACTTTTGAGTTGACTCAAAAGCCCCCCTTTTAACATGTGTGCAAACCCACTAATCTAATACCGTAGGAGGGCTCTGTGCATGCTTGCTATTAGAAGCTTGATTGATGGCAAATGTTTTTATTGGCTCTGCATCCTGGTTCATGTTCAGGGCGTCTCTGGTTCTTCTGGGAGTCATCACACAAGACCTTGGCGACGCTCCAGCTGCAGGAGCTTCGGCAATTGCTACTGCTTGACTTGCAGTCATAAGTACCGGAATGTAGAAAAACGCTTTTCTCAACGCCTGTAGCTTTGCAAAGTTAGAACTGTAACAAAAATATGCTAGTGTTTGTGGTGGCAAGAGTTCTTTTCTACCGGTAGCTGTTCTCCCCTTGGTATAACTGTGCAGGAACGGAATGGAAAGTCGAGGGTATTTCAGAGAATATTCTCAAAGATTAACAGCCCTGTACGCACAGAGTACAACCATTGTTTTGACAGAAGGGGAGGCTTGCATCCGTCATTTTTGTGATAATATGGGGACTGAATTTCCCCGTGACTGAGTGAGGGTACCAACATGTCTCACTCAGCTGACGGTGGGCAAGGCTAGCAAATGATTTGGACTTCCTCAGATTCATGACATAGGTACAGAACATACGTACAAATCCTGGCTGAGCAGATACGGTATGTACATCTGGCACCTAAAACTCCCTCAAAACCACTTCCAAGCTCATCAAACCTCTATCCACTCCTCTAAGCCCCAGGGACGAAGTTCTGCGCGTACGCCCAGGCGTTGTTGGCAGTGGGGTCAGCCAGATGGTCCGCGAGGTTCTCGAGGGGCCCCTTGCCCGTCACGATCGCCTGCACGAAGAAGCCCAGCGCGGACACCTGCGCGAGGCGGCCGTTCTTGAGCTCCTTCACCTTCAGCTCCGCCGCCGCGTCCGGATCGTCCGCCAGCCCCAGCGGGTCGAACGCGCCGCCCGGGTAGATCGGATCCTCCACCTCCTGGAACCCCTCCAAACCGCCCACACGGTAGCTCTCCACCGCGCCCAGCAGCACCACCTGCGGAATGACGCATCGGGTTTCCACAAAAGAAGCGTGAGGTCGGGTCGAACAAGCTAAGAATATTGAAATCGACGTAGGAATCACGGCAGCTGAAGTTTTTTTGTGGAGATCTTTTATTCCGACAACGGACGAGCCTCATGGCTTGAAAGCAAACAAAGCGAGAAAACAAGCGGCTTATTAACGCCTTTCGCAGCGCATTTGCGCGACGAGCGCACCTGGACGGCGAGCGTGGCGAGGATGCTCTGCGCGTGGATGAGCCCGGGGTTGCCGAGGTAGTCGAGCCCGCCCTCGGAGAAGATCTGCGCGCCCGCCTTGAACCACACCGCCTCTTGCAGCGGCACGCCGTTGCGCGCCAGCAGCTCGGGGAAGACGATGCCAAGCGCGCCGAGCATGGCCCAGCGCGAGTGAATCACCTCCAGCTCGCGGTTCTTGGCGAACGTCTCGGGGTCCGACGACAGTCCCGCCGTGTCCCAACCATAGTCGCCGGGGAACTCGCCCTTCAGGTACGCGGGAGGCGCGCTGAACGGGCCTAGGAACAGGTTGCGGTCCGGGCCGTACCACTGGCTCAGGTTGTCGGCCTTGCCAGCGGCCTTGCGCATCGTCACGCGACACTCCACGTTGCGGACCTTCGCTGCGAGATCCGCGCTAGAGCCGACGAATGCGGAAGCGGAGGAAGCCGCGGTGGAGGTGGAGAGAGCAGCCATGATGCTGGCGGTGGGCTGAGCACAAGCTGGCGAAGGCGGGGTGGCTGCAGATGGTAATCAGAGTAGTTAAAAATGTGGCTGGATGATTTACTTGGAGGTCTTGGAGAGGTATTTATGTTAGAGATGCGGAGCGGAGTGAACAATACTCGAATTCCAGTGGTAGGACCGATGTTGGAGTGTGAAATCGAGGCGCGAATGCTACGCGACTCGGGATTGGGAAAATGCGAAGTTTTTGTGGCGAGGCTATTTGAGCATTTTGTGTACCGAATTGTAGAACACCACGTCAGCTCGGGGCAGGCGAATGCTTCGAACTGGGACTGGCGCTAGGTATCCAGCGAACTTGGTCCAGCGGATTCAAAGTTGTCCAAGTTGTGAGCTCAAGCTTCGAAACAGGGTCACTCGATATTGCACTGAGCTTGTAACTGTTTTGTAACCAGGTACCTTGAACGAGGAAGCGAGCAGGCTGATGTCGGGTTTCGGCAGTCACATACCTGCCCTAAAATTAGTGGCCTCCCTAAAATGGGAGGACGAGTTAGGTTGGATAGAGACTGAGAAAATACCACTTTCGTATCGCAGCAAGTATCAGTTTTAGGCGAAACTAGAATTTGTTCAGGTTTCCCTCGTTTCGTTTCGCGAGCCGAAACCAGGTTTGTGATCTGCGACTCGTACCAGTATCTGCTTTGGCATGCTTCTCAGGACGATTTTCTGCACTGATGGCACTTGGCACATATAATCTCATGATTCATTGCTGATGGTAGGTACAGCATTACAACAGCCAAGGGCTAAGAACATGCACAATAATTTACTTAGGTGTGTACACTTCAAGCATCAGCAAACCTGCAGGGAAACAATAAACGAGAAGGCATGAGGACTAGATCATACAATATCCTAGAAACCATGGCAAGCTTGCAGCCCTATGTTAAATATGGCTACACATTTGTGCAATGTTCGTTCTCTTCAGTCCGCTTACCCGAGCTCAGATAGCCTTTGGTGCGCCGCAGCATAGTCAGCGAAGAAGGCATCCTCATCCTGTAACATCCCAAGCCACAGATCAGAAGTGATCTTGAACATGTGTTCGCACTGTGCCAAGCCAGATATTGTCTGTTACAGAATCACAACGCACCTTGGCATAGAGTTCGACTAACTTCTTGAACTCAGCGTCCTCCACCAGGGCCTTGTCACTGGGAAGGACCAGCAGACCCTTGTCATTGTCGCTCAGAAGGTTGCTGCAGTGGCAAACACGGAAATGATGAGATCCGTTCCTAGAATGTGACTCCCAACTCAGGGAATTTAGAGTTTCAATGACTGCCTGTCCACTTACACAAAGTACTCGTTGTCAAACTTCAGGGGTTGTGTGGTCCACGCGCCCTCAAATCCTGACCTCTCCTTGTGGCATCTCCCCTGCCAGTGATAAACGCATCACATTATCTTTCTAGCGTTTTTTTCCATTTGGCTTCCTTGCGATCCAAAATGGATCTGGCGTCGTTAATGACTCACAATTTTTCAGACCCTACTCACCAGAGTATGAGCGCCAGAAAGAACGACAATCTCCTTGTCGTTGAGGCCCATCTTGTAGAAGATGTCCCTCAGGTGGTTGGAGCCCCCCGTGGCATCTGGCAGGCGGCCTTCAGGCGGGACCTTGTCCTCATCCTGGGAGCATTCACAGGAATGGAGAACTCTCAAGATACTATACGTGCAATACTTGGGCAGATTTCAAACGTGGAAACGTATCAAATTCATGGTTGGGTTTGTGCAAGTGACACTTTACCTTGCGTCCGGGATGGAACTCAATCTCTGGGCCTCCAGTGACCTCCACAGCTACGACTCCGGCAAGCTGTTCAAATAGGTTACATGGTTAAGCACAGGCACACAAGAGTGTATCATCATGACTGCTAACGGGTAGAGTCAATGAGTTGAAGAGCGGGACGACGACAGTAGCACGAACCTGGTAGAGATCTCCGTAAGAAAGGATGTTGTACTTGGCCTTGATGGGCTCAAGGAGGTCAACAGCCCACTTGAGACCGGCGTTCGCTCCGTGCGCCAGCTCCTCCGGCTTGCGGATCGTTCCGAAGGGACCTCCGGACTTATCCTTGACATCAAAAGTGCCAGCACCGTGCCATCTGCATGCAGAATCATAAACCAAGAGAACCATCAGCTTCTATGCCAGCCTACGTCCTTGGGTCTGCAAAACGTTCAGGCCGAAGAATCTCATCGGTGTAGCGCAAGCCAGTACTTACGCCAGGCGAACGATAATGGGAGCACAGTTCTTGTGGGCAATGAGGGCCCTCAACTCCCTCTTAGCCTTGGTAACGGCCGTCTGGTACTCCTCGCTGACGGTAGGGTAGGACTTTCCCATGGCTACAGATCCTGTACGACTAGGATTCGACAGAAACACGGAACCACGAGCAAGACCAGCAGGAGGAGGAGCTGGATTCAATTCAAGAAATGTTGTTTCTGGCCAATTTAGGCTCTGCTCTGCCAATCAGACAGGAACCAGGAATGGCCAGGGGGAGAGGATTCGGTCGGTTGCGCAGGGGGGTCGGGAAAGGGGGAAAGTAGGTTGCGGGGAGGCACGACGGGGTACAGTGAAGTAACCCTCGTCGCTGGTGGAGATGGTCCAGATCGGACGGACGCCGAAGCAGATGCTTGGGCGATTGAGATCGCATTCCTGGCTTGGACACCACCCGAAGTTAGCCCACCTGAAGGGTATTGGCGTGAGGATGGTGTCCGTGTGGGGCAGGGCCCCACCTCGTGCACGTTGGTCGCACGTGCAGTGGCCAACTGAAACCTAAGTGTCCAGACCTCAGACCGCGTGGGGCAACATTCAAATGTACATTCTCGAAATTGCGGACCGCGTGGCCAAACTTCGTATGGTGTCCGAGACAGGAATGCGCCGTGACCCTTGGGGATGGCAGCGATGTTCCCCAGGCGGAAATATTGGAGGGGTGGATTTTGGGGATGGCAGCGATGTTCCCCAGGCGGAAATATTGGAGGTGTGGATTTGGGCAAAAGGGGAAGAGGGGAAGTCGAGGGGATGGCATGTCGTGACGGGACGGGTCTTTCATTTGTACGGGCTTTGGTTCGCGCCTTCCTGTATCAGTGGAAGGTTCGCGAAACACGTGGCTTGCCTTCTGTGCTTCGTATCTTCTCGCTGTGTCCGAGTCAGCAGCAGAAAGTCGGTGACCATTCACGTACAGCAAAATTCAACTTGAAATCCACTCTACACGTTCGTCTGTTATGACTAGTAGACAATTATTGTGATACATTGTTATTCATTGGATTATATGTTCAGCGAATCCATCCATTGTTTTAGCATTCTTCATACTCTTGATTGGGCCACAATATCACCTCTTAGGATAGTAATCATCCCATCCAAACTTTTCTCGTGGCTATGGCAACTGGAATCCAGCTTCTTCTTAGCCTCTTGTGGCCATATACGTGCGCTCACCAAACTTTCATGAGTGCACCATGCTTGCTTCGTTTGGTATAGGCTGGCCCCTTTTATCATAGGCTTTGCCACGAGCGAGCATCATAACTTCTAGCTTGAGTAGGTAGTGTAGTGTCTAACAATTTAGGGAGAAGAATCAATTATTGAACATGGCCCATATGCCCCTTACCAATCATTGGATGAGTATGAGAGCATATTCCTACACCTCATATCAGGCTCACACTGGAAATTCCCCTAAACCAAAAACCTCTCGCTAGTTTTACCAGGCAAAAAGTACATTCTTGATACGAGGTGGCCTGATATGAGGCTGTAAGAATACGCTTTGAGTATGATGCTTTGCCGTGCCGTCCTTGGTGATGGCACACGCACACAGTGGCAACAGAAATGCCATGGAATAACCCTTTCCTACGCCATAACAGCAGCCACGTGACTCATGTTTATGCACAATGGTGCACTCTAATGCTCAGGATAAAATTTGGACTGATTACACAGTAAACACATGCACGATTTGATAAGGTACCAGTCTATAGAAGCCCCTCTATGATGAGAAGGCATCACTCAAGTATGAAACCACATAGAAGATCAGCGTAACCTGCAGATAAACAAGGAGCAGACTTGTTAGGATATGATCCGACATTCAGAAACACAAGAGCAACAGAGCTGTGGCGGTGCCTCAACGGAATGCAGATGGGTGCAAACTGGATGCAAATTGGCTTCAGATGGATTCAAATGGATGTAGATGGATGCTGATGGTTGCCGATGGTTGGAGCTCGTGTTCAAGAACAGAGGAACAGGTAAGAAGAGACCGAGAGCGAGTTATCAGACGAGGGATGGGGTTTTGGGGAAGAAGGTCTCTTACAATAAGGAATAAATAAAATAGGTACCGCCACTTGGCATTGTCACAGACTGACAGGCGTCCCCTTACAAGCCTCCCCTCTGTTCTGCAAGAGGCGATGATCTTGCCAATGCACTCTCGCGTTGCCTGCGAGTTTGGATCTGAATCGTCCACCTACATTCCATGACATGTGCGGGTATTAGGGCATGGAGGAGGGCGGGGGGTGGGCATGAAGTGGTGTGTGAAGGGGAGAGGATGGAGCAAAACAGGGAAGGGGAAGAGGGAAATGAAGATCTCCCATAAGGCAGGGTAGGGTCACACCCCCCTCTCACAAGGCAGAGTGTACTTGTCTTCAAAATCTCAAGGCTAAATTCAGTGAAGGAGAAACGCACGTCTGCGCGGAGGCTGCTGCAGGTGCATAACAAGAATGAGCGAATGGCAAGGCAAGCCATGGCGGGGGAAGGCAGGGCGTACCTTCTTTAAAAACCTCAGAGCCAAAGTCAGTGAAGGAAAAGAGCGCACATTCGTTGTGAGACGCCTCAAAAAGTGAGCGAGTGGCGAGGCAGGGAAGTCAAAGTCAGGGCATACCTTTTTCAGGATCTCGAAGCCAAAGTCAGTGAAGGAAGAGCGCACATCCGCCATGCTCCACGTCTGCTCCATCACCTTCGCCGCCAACCCTGACCCCCAGGATAGGGTGTGGGGTGAGGAAGGGCGTGGAGCGACGAATCGTGTGGGGCGTACAAGGCAAATGCACAGTGTGCGGGGGTGGTGAAGACAGGTCGAGATGGGTGAGCCCCAAGGCTGTTACGCACAGCCCCTAACGTAAAAGTGCAAGGTGAGCGGGGAAGAAGAAGGGAATGTAAGGAGAAACAGATAGGAACACGTAGAACCCACATGGTTCTGTCCGACCATATGACCATGCACACGCTTCAGCAACGAGTGTCGAGCTTTGCGGGGTCCTACATTGACTTGTGAGAATTCTCAAAAGGTCCTAGAGTGGCAGCACCTCGTCTCATCTTGACGACGCCCTCGAAGACGCCAATGTTGTTGTAGCACAGTGCGAGCGTGCCCATCGCCATGATCTGCATGCATGGGGGGCGGGTGGGTAATGGATGGATGGAAGCAGCAAGACAGCTTTTAATCTGGGAACCTCTGGGGCGTCTCACTCTCACGTGAGTCCAATTGTTGTGATCGGCATGGGGTGCCGGGACAGAGAGAGGATGCATAGACGTATGGGATGGGATTATGCAGACATTGCAACATGGCACGATGATTGCACGGGAAGCACGAACGGGCAAGGGAGACATGGTTGCATAAGCATCATGACCAACCACATGGGAGCATGACCACATGGGAGCATGACCACATGGGAGCATGACCACATGGGAGCATGACCACATGGGAGCATGACCACATGGGAGCATGACCACATGGGAGCATGACCACATGGGAGCATGACCACATGGGAGCATGACCACATGGGAGCATGGCCACATGGGAGCATGACCACATGGGAGCATGGCCACATGGGAGCATGACCACATGGGAGCATGACCACATGGGAGCATGACCACATGGGAGCATGGCCACATGGGAGCATGGCCACATGGGAGCATGGCCACACGGGAGCATGACCACATGGGAGCATGGCCACATGGGAGCATGACCACATGGGAGCATGACCACATGGGAGCATGACCAAATGGGAGCATGGCCACATGGGAGCATGACCACATGGGAGCATGACCACATGGGAGCATGGCCACATGGGAGCATGACCACATGGGAGCATGACCACATGGGAGCATGACCACATGGGAGCATGACCACATGGGAGCATGACCACATGGGAGCATGACCACATGGGAGCATGACCACATGGGAGCATGACCACATGGGAGCATGACCACATGGGAGCATGACCACATGGGAGCATGGCCACATGGGAGCATGGCCACATGGGAGCATGGCCACACGGGAGCATGGCCACACGGGAGCATGGCCACATGGGAGCATGACCACATGGGAGCATGGCCACATGGGAGCATGACCACATGGGAGCATGACCACATGGGAGCATGGCCACATGGGAGCATGACCACATGGGAGCATGACCACATGGGAGCATGACCACATGGGAGCATGACCACATGGGAGCATGGCCACATGGGAGCATGACCACATGGGAGCATGACC
Organism: Closterium sp. Yama58-4; assembly: GCA_947470075.1. Classification (NCBI taxonomy): domain Eukaryota; kingdom Viridiplantae; phylum Streptophyta; class Zygnematophyceae; order Desmidiales; family Closteriaceae; genus Closterium; species Closterium sp. Yama58-4. The sequence continues at coordinate 63,456 of CANIUD010000097.1, forward strand.
ACATGGGAGCATGGCCACATGGGAGCATGACCACATGGGAGCATGACCACATGGGAGCATGACCACATGGGAGCATGACCACATGGGAGCATGGCCACATGGGAGCATGACCACATGGAAGCATGGCCACATGGGAGCATGACCACATGGGAGCATGGCCACATGGGAGCATGACCACATGGGAGCATGACCACATGGGAGCATGGCCACATGGGAGCATGGCCACATGGGAGCATGGCCACATGGGAGCATGGCCACATGGGAGCATGACCACATGGGAGCATGGCCACATGGGAGCCTGACCACATGGGAGCATGACCACATGGGAGCATGGCCACATGGGAGCATGACCACATGGGAGCATGGCCACATGGGAGCATGACCACATGGGAGCATGACCACATGGGAGCATGGCCACATGGGAGCATGGCCACATGGGAGCATGGCCACATGGGAGCATGGCCACATGGGAGCATGACCACATGGGAGCATGGCCACATGGGAGCCTGACCACATGGGAGCATGACCACATGGGAGCATGACCACATGGGAGCATGACCACATGGGAGCATGGCCACATGGGAGCATGGCCACATGGGAGCATGACCACATGGGAGCATGGCCACATGGGAGCATGGCCACATGGGAGCATGACCACATGGGAGCATGGCCACATGGGAGCATGACCACATGGGAGCATGACCACATGGGAGCATGACCACATGGGAGCATGACCACATGGGAGCATGACCACATGGGAGCATGACCACATGGGAGCATGACCACATGGAAGCATGACCACATGGGAGCATGACCACGTGGGATCACAGCTTGTCAGCCATGGACTCGGGCATGCTGACCTGTCAGTGATAAACCTGGCGGATGCTGAGCTGTCACTCACGGACCTGGGGAATGCTGAGCTGTCACTCACGGACCTGGGGAATGCTGAGCTGTCATTCACAGACCTGGGAATGCTGAGCTGTCATTCACAGACCTGGGAATGCTGAGCTGTCACTCACGGACCTGGGGAATGCTGAGCTGTCATTCACAGACCTGGGAATGCTGAGCTGTCACTCACAGACCTGGGAATGCTGAGCTGTCACTCACAGACCTGGGGAATGGCGCAGAAGCGGAAGACTTGGGGGTCTCGGAGGCGATGCATATAAGTGAGGCAGTCGGACACATGGCCCAGTGCGTTGGTCACCAGCTCATTCACACACTTCACTGCCGCTGCCCCGTTGCTCTCCACGTCCTTGAAATCCTGGTGGATGTATGAGGGCAGTGCGGTGCAGTGCGGTGTAGTGCAGTGCAGTGCGGTGCAGTGCAGTGCAGAGTGAGTGGTCATGTCATTCGGAGACGTCTCAAGAAACTTCAGTGCTGCGGCTCTCAACGCACTCAAGTGCGGTACAGCACAGTGAACACAGAGTGGCACGGCACGGAGCATAGCGTCCACCGTGACACATCTTTTGAGACGTCTCAAAAGTGGCACGGCACGGAGCATAGCGTCCACCATGGCACATCCCAGTGGTGGTGGATGGTGACGCACGGGGAGAACAGTGCTGCACGCAGTGACCTTCGAGGCCAAATGCCGTACAATGAAGAATAGTGTGGTATGGAATGCAGGGCACGTTGCAAGTGCCTACTTGACTATTTCCTCCCAGAGCGGCTCACCTCCAGGCGCGAGGAGTACTTGCCCCAGATGGCTTTGGGCCAAAACATGCGAGGGGCGGGCTCCTCTGTGATGTCCTCTAGATAGTCCCGGATGATGTTGGTCTTCTGCTCCATGGGGGATATGGGGAGAAGTCGGGGGCATGGGGACATGGGGAGGACACAGAAGGGACATGCACACATGAGGACATGCACATGCGAGGGGCGGGCTCCTCTGTGATGTCCTCTAGATAGTCCCGGATGATGTTGGTCTTCTGCTCCATGGGGGATATGGGGAGAAGTCGGGGGCATGGGGACATGGGGAGGACACAGAAGGGACATGCACACATGAGGACATGCACATGCGAGGGGCGGGCTCCTCTGTGATGTCCTCTAGATAGTCCCGGATGATGTTGGTCTTCTGTGCCGTGGGGTTATGAGGGCATGGGAGATCATGCGGGACATAGGGGACATGGGAGATCATGCGGGACATAGGGGACATGGGAGATCATGCGGGACATAGGGGACATGGGAGATCATGCGGGACATAGGGGACATGGGAGGTCATGCGGGACATAGGGGACATGGGAGGTCATGGGGGACATAGGGGACATGGGAGGCATGCGCAGGGTGGGCTCCTCTGTGATGTCCTCTATAGTCGCGGTCGATGTTTGTCTTCTGTGCCATGGGACACATGGGGGACATGGGACACATGGGGGACATGGGACACATGGGGGACATGGGACACATGGGGGACATGGGACACATGGGGGACATGGGACACATGGGGGACATGGGACACATGGGGGACATGGGACACATGGGGGACATGGGACACATGGGGGACGAGGGGCACATGGGAGGCATGGGGCATATGGGGGACATCGGAGGCATGGGGACCATGGGGCTCATGGGGGACATGTACATGCATGCATGGGGCCATGCACGGGCATCAATGTCTGTGGGACAGTGGGGTATGATCACATGGATGCCATGTTGAAGCCTCAAGGGATACTCAGCTTAACACCACCAACCACGAATCATCCTTAAGCAGTGGATGGATGGGTTGGTGGGGGAGTGGAGTGGATGGACGGATGGACGGACGGATGGGCGAAGTGTTGGACGGACGCACAGAAAGCTGCAAGCAAGGGCCTGCAAAAAGAGGACCATGGAGTTGGAGAGGGACTCCTCTAAGGGTTCCTCTACGTGGGCGGCGTGAAAAGACCTTTGAAGTGCCTCAATGCCCCAATGAAACATCACGTGACGGACAATCAGACTGATGGGAGAACGCATGGACGGGCGGATGGACCTGCAGGAAGAGCCCCATGGAGTTGACTTTTTAATAAACTCAAAGACCGACTTCTGAGTCGACTAGACATGAATGCATGGACGGGCGGGTGCAAGCACGCACCTGCAGGAAGAGCCCCATGGAGTTGGAGAGGGACTCTTCAAACGCTTCCTCCAACTTGGCAGCGTGAAAGAGGTCTGACAGCCCGATGCCCACCAGCCCCGCCACGTAGTGGCAGTACTCGTCGTACTGGGCCACTGTGTCCACCTGGGGGTTGAAGATCAGAGTGCATGACATGACACGACAGCAAGGGAAGGCACAGGATGTATGTAGCAGTGAGGCAGAGGGCAATGTGAGCCAGTGTGTGGCAGTGCTTGTCGTACAGTGCCAGTGTCTCCACCTCGGGAGGGGACAGTTTTGCAAGAACTGAGCAATGAGCTTTGGCAGATAAGGGTGACAGACAGGCAATGTGTGCCAGAGGCAGTGCTCGTCGTACTGCGCCGCCATCTCAATTCAATCGGGAGGTTCGGTGCAGGGAGAACCTTGCAAGGTTACATGGCATGGTTGTGGAACGTTAAGGGTACGTGATTGATCCGTGAAGGTAGGGCAACGATGAGCTTTAGCAGAGATTAGTTGGGGACTTGGGTGAGGGAAATGCCATGCCTACTAGTGAGAGGGGCTGACCTCCGTAGTGATGAAGGACGCCATGCCTGCGCCCATGCGCTTTGTTATATCCAGAATCACCGCTTTGTACCTGCCATGTGTGGGTGCATGTGTGGGCCCATGGTTCAGGGTTTAGGGTATGAGGAAGGGAAGGGGATAGGGGATGAGGTAAAGGGGAGGAACGCGCGAGGGGAGGGATGCGGTAGCACTAGATCGCTAAGCCGGATTGCACCTTTCTTTGAGGCGCCTCAGAAGCACGCGCTCCAGAACGCACCTCAACCGAGAATCTAGCTTACACAAGATCCTAACCCCGATGGGCCTGGCTGTGCCTCGATTCAACGTACCTGGGCTGGGCTCTCGTTTGTGATACCTCATCATTCCTGAGTTCTATTACGTGGTCTCACACTAGCTTGTGATACTTCTAGCCTGAACTGGCCTCGCTGCAGCTCGTCTCGTGTTACGTGGGCTCTGTGTTGCACCTCGTTGTTACGTGGGCTCTGTGTGGCAGCTCGTCTGGTCTCACCTGGGCTCGAGTTTCTCGAGTGCGTGGCGCACGTGGTAGAGCCGCTGCATGAGGTCCTTGTAGTCCTTGCTGCCGCCTGGTGGGGACGAGGGAGGGGGGAGGGGGGAGAGTGGGGGGATTACAGGTCGAGTGGGGGAAGCGTGTGGTAGAGGCGCTGCAGGAGGTCGTTGTAGTCCTTGGTGCCGCCTGGTCACAGGTTGAAGGGGAGACGAGCGAGGCAGGTATGAGGTATGAGGTCGTTGTAGTCCTTGGTGCCGCCTGGTCACAGGTTGAAGGGGAGACGAGCGAGGCAGGTATGAGGTATGAGGTCGTTGTAGTCCTTGGTGCCGCCTGGTCACAGGTTGAAGGGGAGACGAGCGAGGCAGGTATGAGGTATGAGGTCCTTGTAGTCCTTGGTGCCATATGCTCATAGGAGGGGTGAATGAATGCCATGCCGGGCAAGAAAATACGTTCGAAGGAGCTGAACATGAGTATGGTCCACTAAGTCCTCCTTGTTGGGGAAGTTTCATATCGGAATTGAGTCGGTTGAACGAAAAGAAGCCTAGAGTAACGCAGCCGCTAGTAAAACAAGACATCCTGAGAGCGTTTGGTTGGTGAACTCCTGGCGTGAGAGGAGAAAGCGAAAGGTTGCATTGTGAGAGGGTGGGGGAAACAGGGGGGTGGTGGAGGGGAGGGGCACTGACAGACGAATTTCCAGTCGGGATCGCAGATGTGTTGGTGGAAGGCGATGAGGATGGGGACCTTCTCGTCTATGGGTACTGCCATGTCGTCCTCTGGTGGAAAAGGGAGGAGGAGAGGTAGTGTGGAAGGGAGTGTGGGTGGTGTGGAAGGGAGAGTGGGGGTGGAAGGGAGTGTGGGTGTGGAAGGGAGAGTGCGAGTGGAAGGGAGAGTGGGTGCGGAAGGGAGAGTTTTGAAGTGAGAATGGGGATGTGGGGTAAAAGGAAATGAATGAATGCTGGTAGATGAGGGTAGCACGAATGGGGAAGGAAGTCAAAACGGAGAAATGGGGAAGAGGAATGTGGAAGGCAATTGCATTTACTGTTGAACCGAGCAGGCAAGATGTTCTGGTAACAAGCAGATACACCATACATGTGCGGAGAAAGAAAAAACGGAAGGGAAAGACACGGACACAGCTGGGTGGAGCGTACCGACTGTGTCAAGCGCGCGTAGAACGAGGTAGAAGATGCATACCTGCAGGGGACACGCGGAACACACGCTAGACTCATTAACACGACATTCAGTCGAGACGTCAGACAGTAGCAATGGATGACCGCACACCTTGTACCTCTTGGTTCAACTATCGGATGGTGATTACATCATAATCCATAACGGTTCTGGCTCAGAGCATCGAACAGCGATAGGGTTTCCTTCATTACGTGCTCAGTTTTGGATGTTGAACTCGGAATATTGCCTTCTTTGCCGTTGTTATGGGGACAATTACTCAGTTAGGTCACATTTGTTAGCAATCGTTTACTTCGTAGTGGGTCGCGCAACAGCGGGTGCAGCTGCTGGATGACTGAGTTTAATTCTGGAGACCATCGTTATGGAGACCATTGCTCAATTGAAAGTCACAATCATTCACTTCGCACCGGGTCGCGCAGCAGCGGGTGCAGCTGCTGGATGACGAAGGCGAAGCTCCTACTGACGCGGTTGAGCATGCCGTAGCAAAAGGCGAAATCATCGTCGTCGGGAAGCTTCGACACCATCTTCGCCATGTGGCGAATCCGCAACAGCGGCATGAACTCGTCTGGATGGCCCAGGATCTCCCCCACCAACCCCATGGCTGGGTTTACTGACTGATGCTACGGGCTGCTTCGCTGCGCTTCTAAGAACACCTCGGGATGCTGCGTGGATTTACTGAATGATGCTAAGCTGATCAGCCTAGGGAATGCAGATTCGCGAAGGAGTAACAGTCGGCCGCCGGTCTGACTCGTAATAAGAGCAGTCTCGAAACAGCGGCTTGAATGCAGCGCAAGTACCCTTGAGACGAGACTGAGGGCTATTCTCTTGTTTCTCTATGAGGCTACTCGTTCAGAAAGAAGGATTTTTCTCCTGAGATCAGGAAACAGCATTTGGCCGGGAGTGTCTGTCAGTGAGCAGATATGAGCATCAGAAACTGCCTGGCATTTTTAGGATGGTCATAATTCACATCCACATGGGTGCGGTAGTTTTCAGAGAAACACAGTACGGTTCCACATGGTAAATTTGGATGCTTTGAAACCTGCTCCTCCTTGGAACGTCAGATTGACCCAGTGTGACAAGGCACCTCACATTTTACATCCGAGCCACAAACTTTTCCATGGTCCCAGGCCAGCCAGGGTGGTTTCTCAGCCACAAGTGGAACCGATTTGACTTGGTTTGGGTGATCAGGCTTTGGCAGATGCGGTGATGTGGCACACCGCGGATTCCGTAAGAGTCAGGGTGACCGCGCTAGTAGTCGGCAGCCAATGGTGTGCTGCCTTCAAATGATAGGCACCTCTTCTAAGAATGTATTACACGTAATATGGAAGTTTGTATTTCTTCAATTATCATGCTCAATCTAGTAGCCCCTCTCGACACATAACACACGTTTACCACCTGCCAGTTATCTTGAAATTCCATAAATCTCTAGTTGATATGCCCACACAAACCATATATCCAAATTAATAACCTGCATTCGGATGTGCCCCTGTAACAAGCCGTGTAATCTGTAACCCTCGGCTGAACGCTTGGTTGAACAGCACCTTCGTCTGCATGTCTTGAACTCCCGGAAGCCACGACAGCACCGCCATGGGCAAAAACACAATCACCCCAATAATAAACTCATAAGTCCTCGCAAAGCTCCTCACAAGCCCCCACGTCCACCACGTCTCAACCGCCGGAAACGCCCCAGCCACCACAAGTGTCAGCTGCAGGAACCCCCATCCCGTGGGGAGGAAGACTAGCGGAAGCAGGAAAACGTCTGAAAAGGAGAGTTTCGTGAAGGAGAGTGCGGTTATGAAGGCTGCGAGGAAGGCGAGGCAGATGGTGGTTTTGACGACGCGGTGGAGCAGGTGGGAGCGTATGGAGAGGTAGAGGTCGCAGAGCGTGAGGGAGATCCAGAAGAGGCCCATGGCGAAGATGAAGAGCCATGAGTACACGTAGACCAGGATGCTCGTGCTCGCATTGGCCATGTCCAACTGGAGAGACCAAGTTAGGGAGATGTGGAGGAGGGAGGGAGGGAGGGAGGGAGGAGGGAAAATAAGGGAGGGAGGAAGAGCCACGAGTACACGTAGACCAGAAGATGAAGAGCACATGAGATCCAGAAGAGCCCCATTGCGAAGATGAAGAGCCACGAGTACACGTAGACCAGGATGCTAGTGCTCGCATTGGCCATGTCCAAAAGGAGAGACCGGGATAGGGAGATGTAAAAAGAATAACGAGCACAGAGGACGAGGGGAAGGGACTTTGTGGGTAAGTGTGTGCTTCACGTGTCAGACAAGGTACTTTGTTCAAGATTAAGCTCAGACTCCTTCTCCCCCACATTGAGAAACCAACAGCCGTGTGAGCCTGACTCACCCTGTACACAAGAGCATACTGGAAGAAGAACCACCGCAGAGCCAGCAGCGTCTCCACAAGCCACCCCCCACACCCGGTCGTCTTCAGATGCGCCCTCTCCTCATCCCACCACACCACCCACGCCTGCTTCTCCGTCACCCCCTTCCCTCCCTTGGCCCACAGCCAAGCCGTCCACTCCTCCCAGTCATCGCAGCACTTGAGCCAGTCGAACCCCAAGGGGTTAAAGGCAAAGGGGGCGACCAGCCAGGAGAGCACGAGGATCCAGGAGGAGAGGGAGAGCAGCCAGTAGGCGGTGGAGGCGCGGAGGGAGGAGTAGAGCATGTATATGACGAGGCAGAGCAGGAGTTCTACTGCCTTGTTGAAGTGGCTGCGCGAGTACAGCCGGTAGTTCTCCGCGAAGGGCTCGTGCTTCACCACGAAGCCACGCCCTGTTGCTCGATACTGGGGAAGGGGAGAGGACGGGGGGGAATGGGGGAGTGGGGAGCAGGAGACATGAGGGGTAAAGGAAGAAGGAAAGAGAGGGAGACGTGGAGAATGGGGAAAGAGGAGTGCGCATGTGTAGTAAACCCCTGAATGCATCATGCATGCCCGTTCTGAGAATTCCTCCTTGCAGACTCACGCCCGTCCCACCTTGGCCCCGCCGTGCATGAGTGTGCGCAGAAAGTAGTGCGCGCGTGTGCCGAGGGAGAAGGTGAAGAAGGCGAAGCAGAGCTGCACGTGCATTAGCAGGAACTCCCAGATGGCCGCCCCCGTGCCCTTTTCCAGTATCAGCTCCATCAGCATTGGCAGCGACGTGAAGAGCCCGATCTAGGCAGTGGGGAGGCGAAGGAAAGGAGGAACGGAAGAAAGGACGATTCATCAGAGCCAGCAGCTACGAACGAGAGTCAGCAGCGACGTGAAGAACCCAATGCAAGGAGGAGAGGCAGGAGAAGAAAGGAGGAATGCGATTCCAACTCATAAGCTGCGACGAACAGAGGGTGAAGAGGTGAAAACAGCTTCAGTAGGAAAGGAAAAACTAGGGCATACCTAAAAGTACTGGATTCATTATCACCTATGTCACACACCTGAACGAGGAACTGTTGGTTGATGGCGGCAGATAGAGCCTGGTCGTCCGAGGAGGAAATCGTCTCCTCCACGCCGGACAGCACCAGATAGCACCTCCCCCAGAGGAAGGCGTACACGGCCATGGCGGTGAGCGCGGTGCTGAAGAAGAAGCCGATGGAGGTGGTGTAGAAGGAGAGCAGGCGGAAGATGTCCAGCCCGTGGCCCAGCCGGTACACGTCCCTTGAGAGGAGCTGCTCTCCATTGCCGCTTGCTACTTTGGCCTCGAACAAAGAGATTTGGTTGAGTCCCACGTCACGACCCTTTCCGACCTGGAGATGGAGGGAAGAGGGAGTTGAAGGGGGGGAGAAGGCCATGTGTATGGAAGCATGGGTGTTGGTTCTTGAGGCGCCTGGAGAGGGGAGAGAAGAGTAGAGTGCTGAAGAAGGTGTAGGTGGTGCAGAAGGAGAGAAGGCGGAAGATGGAGAACCCTCCCTTTTGAGAATTCTCAAAAGCGTCCCTTCGCTTGCTGCATCATACCGTCCACAGCCCTTGAACTCACCTGAATGTACTCGTGATGGGAGATGGCTCCATGCCTGAGCGTGGTGTTGAACCCAGCGAAAATGTCCTCACTGATGTTGAACACCCACAACGCATTACTCATGCCTTTTTAGTCAACTCAAGAACCAGGATACAATCACTCACCTGAATGTATTCGTGGTGCGAGATGGCTCCACGCCTGAGAGTGGTGTTGAAGCCAGCAAAGATGTCCTCACTGATGTTGATCACCCGCGATGCCTTGCTGATGCCACCCCGTGCCAGCGACCACACGCGGTCAAACACGTCTGGATGCCCGTAGTGCATGCGCACCTGCAAAAGGGGTGCAAAATGGGGTAAGAGGGGGAGCGAGGGGGTGAGAGAGGGTGCGAAGGGGAGAAGGAATGCATGGATAGTATGCCAGCGAGTCAGAGGGTCCACATGCTGGGGAGAGATGGGAGCAAGGAGAAGAAATGACCACACACTCCCCGTGAACACATTCTCCCGCATCCCCAGAATGACAGCATGAGACCCAAGCCAAACGCACCTTCAAGGGGTTATACAGCACGCGCTGCCCGATGGTCACAAAAGCTGTCTCCTGCGCCGACATGAACGCCGCCAGCGACGACACACTCCCCGTGAACACATGCTCCCTCATCCCCAGAATCCTTCTCCGCGACTCCGAAAACTCCTCCAGAAAGTTCCGGATCTTCAACGCCTCTTCAAGATAGCTGTCCTGGTTCATGTCTATTGTCTGCAGTGCCTCTCCGCGTGTGAAGATGATGGCGTGGTTCTGGTTCTCCGGCTTGCCCTCCCCAATCTTGATCGGGCCGGGTAACTGCACGCGGAAAATCTCCACCTCACGCTGATTCCACTGGTCCCACTTCACCAGGACGGAGTAGTACCGCGTCCCGCCGCCCGATCCCGGTGCGGGCGGCTGTTCGTCCACGTACGCGATTCTGAGCGCGGGATTCTCCTGCATGAGCTCCAACACGTGCTGCGCCTTCGGGTCGTTCTTGCGCTTGTGCTCGCCGTAGATCTGGCAGGCGACGACGTACGTGAACTTCACGTCGGCGAGAGAAAACTGGGGGTCGTACTCTCGCTGATGCCCCAGATGCTGGGAGATCTGCTCCCGCAAGTGTTCCACCGAACCCTGGGAGTCCCAGCCCGCGTCTGGCCTCCTCCCGCTGCCGCCAAAGGCAGAGGCGACAGCGGCAGCGGCGGCGGCGGCAGCGGACATTTCTTCAGCAAGAGGGGCGGCGGTGGGTAGGGGCTTGGAATGAAGCTCACGTCCTTGGGTGGGAGGGGCGTCTGGGTCGGTGTCAAAGTAGGAAAGCAGGTCCAGTGCCCTGTGAGTGGGGTTGGAGGGGGTGGATGGGGCCATGGTGAGTGTGGGTTATAAGGTGTGACAAATGAGGGGCGTCTAGGCCTGTGTCAAAGTAGGAGAGCAGGTCCAGTGCCCTGTGAGTGGTGAGCACGATGCCCATGGGGAGTTCGGGGTTTGGGGTTTGGGGAGTCAAAGTTCCAGCATCCCTAGAAATGAAGCACGGAGATTGTGGTAGCACAGTGCACATGACTGCATTAGCGTTTGAGAAGTTTCATTGCCGTGCACGCACCTGTGGTAATACATGATGCCCCGCACGGTGCGAGCGAGGGTCTGTCCACGGTAGGAGGCCCAGCGGCACACCTCCGCACCGTCGTCAAACTCCCATACCTCCCTGCCCCGCACCCCCAGCCGCTCCTCAAGGTTCTTCCACTCGTCTGCAGGGACAGGGAGCAGCAGAAACAGCTGTTAGAAAGCAGCCGATGCATACTTTTACGCTTCCGGTGCTTCACACACACAGCTGTCCCTCTGAGTTTCTGAGATACTCTGAGGCCCAGTGGCGATCCATTGCATAGCAAATCCGGCACACAGGTGCTGAGCACGACGAGAGTCATTGTTATATAGCGTTGTGGCATCAAACAACTTGTGAGAATTCTCAAAAGTTATACAGCATCATCACACAGAAGGGCCGCATGTACTGCACTGTGGCACGAGTTTTAAGTCGGCTCCAACATACCTGGGAAGATGTTTTGGAGGTAGTAGAGCAGCGAAATGCCGTCCTCGTTGGGCCGCCTCAGCTCATCCGGCGAGTACATCACCGACTCGTTATAATACGGCGTCATCACACAGAACGACCGCATGCGCTGCACCGAGGGCGCGGGTGGCATGGCCATGAACAGTGAGTTACAGAAGAACGTAACCCTCCTCCTGGCCTCGGGGTTCGCGGGAATGGTAGCCATGGCGTTCTGGCAGGTGAGTAGCGAGTGCAGGCGCTGCAGCGGGGCGAAGTAGTTTGGGTCGGAGGGGTCGGGGAGGCGGATGGCGCCCACGTAGAGAGGCGAGGCAGGGGGGGTGGAGCGCGGGATGACGCCCTTGGAGAGCAGCAGCGTGTAGTTGCTGGCTTTCCAGAAGTCCCTCACTGCCACCTCGTGGAGATTTTGCACCAGCATGATGGCCTGGCGCAGGGGTGGGAGGGGTCGTAGAGGTTGTGGGGTTGGGATTGTGAGATGGGAGTTAACAGAAAAGGAACGGAGAGCAGCAGCGTGTAGTTGCTGGCTTTCCAGAAGTCCCTCACTGCTACGTGGAGATTTTGCACCAGCATGATGGCCTGGCATGGTGTGACAGATGGGCGGGGCAATGGGGAGGGTGGAAGGGGTGGGGAAGTGTGTTGAGGAAACAGGGGAGGGGCAGAGAGCAGCAGCATGTGGTTGCTGGCAAAAAACTCTGCACTTTGTGCAGGCAGGGTGGGAGGGGGGGGGAGGGCAATGGGGAGGGTTGGGATGCGGGTTGAGAGATAACAGGTGAGGGGCATAGAGCAGCAGCGTGTTGTTTCTGTCACTTTAGAACTCCCTCACACCGTCTCCTCATGCAGGTTCTGCACCAGCATGATGGCCTGGCGGGGGTGGGGTGGGAGGTTGGCCCGGGGTGGTGAAGGTAGGGATGTGCCACGTGGAATTGGGAGAGCAAAGGCTAGGTAGGGACTGTGAGGGAGCAGCAAGCAGTGCTCAGAGACGCCGGTGACAGTCGAAATGCACTTTATAGACACCCTCAGATTCGGAGGAGCTAGGACCTCCGAGTTACCTCAAGGCGAGCCTCACCTTGGGAAGTTCTTCCTCGGTCGGTCCCCCGAGCAGGAACGCAGTGAGCGCCACGAGCTTCGCCTGCACGGCGGGCAGCTTCCCCAGGTTGAAATCATCCACAAAGTCCCTGTCTGTGTGCGCCTCCCCTGCTGCGCCACTGGCTGCACCGTCGATCTCTGCCAGCAGTAGCTGAACCATGCGGTGCTCGGGGGTGCCGGCGATGAGCAGGTGGGAGAGGAGAAGGCGGAAGAGGGCGAAGGTCTCGAGCACGGCGCAGCGGCAGAAGTCGGACGAGCAGAGGCGCCGCCAGAGGGAGGAGGAGCTGTTTTTCCATCGGCCGGCGATGGTGATGGCCTTCACCACCTGGATGGGAGGGATGTGGGTGCGGGGAGAGGAGAGGGTTGGGTGAGAGGTGGAAGGAGGAAGTGCAATGTTTCGTACAGGCCCTGGCAGGTCGGAATGATCTGTGAAACTGGTGCTGTACTCCTACAGCAGCACCATGCACCATAGCTGGTGCAATGAAATAAGCATTTCTTAAATCAGGGAGTGCAATGCCTACGTCACAAGCAAGTCAAGCCTGAATTGAGGTTAGCACATCGAGCCATACCTGATCGGCGAGCAACACAATGGGCCAGCGGGAAACAGTGGCAGTGGTGTAGGCTTCAGGGATAGAGAGGAGGTTAACCTCGCTGTGGTGCATATGAGGGGCCAAGGAAGGCAGGGGGGAGAGGGTTAGGAAGGAAAGAGACAGAAGTAGGGAGAGAAGGAGGATAGGAAGGGATGGGAAAGTGGAATTAACTAGTTTGATGACAGATGCTGCTTGCTGGCTTGCAATCAAAAATTGCGCTACAATCCCCCTTCTTGCCTCTCCCGTCCCATGCAGATGTGGTCCTCTTTTCTCATTTCCCACCATTCCTCTTCGCTCCATTTACCCAATCACCCCCGCTCTTCCTCCCACTCACGCGTCAGAAAGCAGGTCCTCCTCTCTGAAGCTCGCAATGACGCTGTTCCACAGCACCACCCACCGCTCGTCCGTCTCCTGCACGCACAGACACAGACAAGCAACGCCAGCCGATTCATTCAAGCAACGAGCCGCTAGAGTGAGCAGCAGGCAAGAGCAGTGAGTGATGCTGGAAACAATGTAATCAAGGCAGTGACAGATGCTGGGCAGTGGGCAACAAGAAGCTTGCGGCAGAGGCAAGTGGAGGATGGAGGGTGGAGGAGTGAACGGGTTTTGGCATGAAGTCTTGTTCAGAGAATACGCACCCAGGTATCAGGGGAGACGAGCCCATAGGTCATAACCATGCGGTTCCACATGCGAGCCATGGCGCTGCGCATGCCACCACGGCGCTGGGCGTTGGTGGAGGGCGGCAGCAGGTTGAGGTGCATGGCACGCGGCAGGAAGCGGAAGCGCAGCGTGAGCAGCTTCACGTGGCTCACCTGCAGGAAAGAGATGGGATGGGGGTTGAGGGGGGATGGTGGAGGGAGCAGGAGGGGCAAGAGCACGTAAAACAGCAGTGTGAGGTGCACGGCGTGGCGCGGGGCAGGAAGCGGAAGCGCAGCGTGAGCAGCTACGCGTGGCCCAACTGTGGAAGAGGGAGGTAGGGCATGGTGGAATAGTAGAGGAGGGTGAAGCATGGTAAAAACGGTGCGCATGAGGGTTTTTTGAGTCGACTTCGACATGGGGAAGGGCATGTCATCGTACCCGAGGGTGGGCATGAGGGACTTGGGAGGGCGAGTTGGTTGGGCGGCAGTAGGTTGAGGTTGGGGTGCATGGCGCACAGAGGCACGAGGAGCAGGGGAGGAGAAGATGTGCAGGGTAAGCAACTTCACTCACACGGCTGACCAGTGAAGTGTGCCACTTCCCTTGCAAACACAAATCAACTATCCTTCAACCAAAATCAGACGACAGCAGGTTCTGGGAAAGGAATTTAGGTTCAACCAAATCCTTCAACCAGAATCGCATCCATGGAGTGTGCCTCTATCACTCACGTCCCTCTTACGCACCTCCCCGATATGAGCAAAGACGCCCATGATGTAGCCCACAACCGATGAGAAAATGGCATAGAATATCTGAAGATCCATTATGTAGATCTGCACAAGGGCATGGGGGCATAGGGTGATGGGGCCATGGAGGAATGTGCGCATGCATGGGGAAGACTATGAATGTGTGACTTCTTACAGATTTCAGAAACCCATAATGTTAATTAGGGTAGTATGCTTGGCACAAGCTTTAGCTCTAAAATTCAGGTATAGTTCAAAAATTTGCTTGTATTTGAGCGGAGGAAGGACATGGAGAGTGCCTAGGGTGCTGGCGTGCTTGCTTGATCTTTTGATTGGCTCACAGCAACGATGAAGGCCTTGCATGAACAGAGAGAGACATGCAGGATGGAAGGGAGAAGCATTGGAAGCATCAGTGATTCAGTGAAGGAACATTGGATGGAGAGCAAGTGGGAGATGCGAGGACGTACCACACCAACTGGCGCCCAGAGCCAGAAGACAGCGACATAGTTGCCTGTTAGCACACAGAGAAGCACACACATACGTGCGTGCGCACACACACACATGCATGCGCAGATATGCACATGGATGCACACACGCGCACATACACATGCAAACATACATACACGCGCACATACACACGCAAACATACATACACACACCAGCACACATGCACATAATTCAGAAATAAGGCAGTGACTAAGCTGTTATTGTCCCAAGGGACTGTAACGCATAGAGAGTGGTATGGGGAAGATGGCATGCATTAGGAAGAGATGGGTTGGAAAGGGATGGGATGGGATGGGATGGTATGGGATGGGATGGGATGGTATGGGATGGGATGGGATGGGATGGGATGGGATGAGATGGGATGGGATGGGATGAGATGGGATGGGATGGGATGGGATGAAACGGGATGGAATGGGATGGGATGGGATGGGATGGGACGTGGTGTGTGCGCACCTGACTTGTAAAGCTCCGGCCATGTGTAGTGGATGGTTGTGTTGAGCAGTGCCTTTGTGGGCTCCACCATAGGCCGAATCTGCATGGGATAGGGGAGTGAGGGAGAGGAGGAGAAGGGGAGAGGGGGAGAGGAAGAGAAGACAAAAAACCATGAGGAGGAAGAGGTGAGAAAAGGGCAGGGACAGGGTGAGAGGAGAGAGGAAGAGAGGAACGAGTAGGTAGAGCTGAATCAGGCAGTAGATAAGGGTTGGGAGGAAGGGCAGTGAGAAGGAAACAATACCGAGGGGAGAATGATAGTGGGTAGAGATGTTAGAATGTAAGGAATGAGAGATAGGGGGGCACAACAGCTTTTGCTCACCAGGAGGAAGTAGCTGAAGGCAAACTTTCCAGTGAGGAGGAGCAGCCAAAAGATGGAGTACCTGAGCCGGGAGAAGCAATGGGTGAGGAGAGGAGAGAGAGGAAGAGAGGCAGTCAGAGCCGCTTGTCGCAGGAGGGAGGGATTCATTGCCACAGGCCACAAGCTTCTGTTATTGCTTGCTGCTAGTTTATAAGTGAACACCAGACGGACCTTTTGCAAGAGAACAGCAGGCGGACGCGAGAGACATCAAGAACAAGAAACAGCAACAGGCACACAGAAGGCAGGTGGGTACACAGAAGGCAGGCAGGCACATAGAAGGGAGGCGGGCACACAGAAGGCAGGCAGGAACACAGAAGGGAGGCGGGCAAGCTGGAAGGCAGGCAGGCGGCCGCGCATCCAGGCAGGAGGTTGGTTGATGTGGCAGGGGGTCGGTTGGGTGGGCGATCGAGCAGGCACGTACTTGATGGAGTCCCATGTGTCTTCACGCATTCCCCTTCCCACAAAGTTGTCATCCTGATAGAGCCAACGGATGGATTGAGGGATAAGACGCAGATGGATGGATGGATGGATGGATGGATGGATGGATGGATGGATGGATGGATGGATGGATGGATGGATGGATGGATGGATGGATGGATGGATGGATGGATGGATGGATGGATGGATGGATGGATGGATGGATGGATGGATGGATGGATGGATGGATGGATGGATGGATGGATGGATGGATGGAGGATGAGACACAAATGATTAGACGTAATGTAGGACGTGACGCGAATGGTGAAAGGACAAGCAGCACATGGAGGGCTAATTCTCAGGTTGTTGGTGCACTCAGGTGAACAGTTAACACAAGCACCTGCCGCCCTTCAAAGCGGTAGAAGGAGGAGGAGCATGCGCCTCACAAGAACTTGGCACATACCAAGCATGAAGCTCACCTCAAGGCAAGTGACAAGCATGCGCCTCATCCCAGGCCAAAAAAGAGGAGAAAAGGAAAGTAAGACAGAAAGAAAGAAAACAAACAAACTAACAAACTTTACCTCGAGGCAGGTGACGAGCATGCGGATGAAGGAGGAGCTCGAGGCCTCCACACAGCGGCTTTTGAGTCAACTTGGAATCCCTTCCCGCACCTCAAGGCCTGTCCCTGTGACAAGCAAGCGCCTCACCTCTAGACAAATGACCCCCCTTTTTCTCTCACCTCGAGGCAGGTGACGAGCATGCGGATGAAGGAGGAGCTCGAGGCCTCCACACAGCGGCTTTTGAGTCAACTTGGAATCCCTTCCCGCACCTCAAGGCCTGTCCCTGTGACAAGCAAGCGCCTCACCTCTAGACAAATGACCCCCCTTTTTCTCTCACCTCGAGGCAGGTGACGAGCATGCGGATGAAGGAGGAACTGGAGGCCTCCACACGGCGGCTGAGCTCGGGTGTGAGGAAGAGCAGGATGCCCAGCAGGTGCGGGGTCATGAAGACCAGCGCTGCTATGAGGAACGTGAACACAGCTGTGTTGGCCGCGGGCGACCAGTAGGTGTCTGCCTTGCGTGCGTTCCACATCATGCTGCGAGGGAGATGAAGGCGGGGGAGGGGAGAAAGAAAGAGGAAAGAGCGGAACGGAAGAGGGATTCTCGTGATTGGTGGGACGAGGGAAGGAGGAGGAAGGCAGGGAATACATATATCTGGGTTTAGTTCTTGTAAGTGGGACAGGGGAGTTTGGGGAACTGAGAGAAGGGGAAGTGGAAGACTCAAATCACGAAAAGGTAGAGGGCGAGCAGCGCATACAGGTCAAAACGAGGGTCCAAATTTGGTTTCGTGGGTTAAAAAAAGAATATTTTGAACCAGACTTGCCAGCATGGAAGTGTTGGTTGGCGAAGATTGGGAATTTCGTGCAGACACTTAACTTCCGCAGTAACATTTTGCCAGGATTCAGGGTTTCGTGGGTCAAATGTGGACCCTCGTTTTAGGAGTGGTATGCACAGGTAAAGAATGGTACGCACAGGTAGAGAGTGGTGAAGGCGATGCACCAGGCGATGGCAACAAGGAGGCGCAGCAGGAGGCGGACGTTGAAGCGCATGTTGGAAGGGCGGATGAGACGCCACTCCATCACCAGATCCGCGAAGGCTAGGGGTGTGATAGGGGGGAAGGGGAAAGATGGGGGGAAGGGACAAAGAGGGGGGGGGGGGGGGGGGGGGGGAAGGGGTAGGCAAGGCAAGGTAAAGTGGGAAGAAAGTAGGGGGTGGAGGGACAAAGGAGGAGAGGAAATAAGCACGCAAAAGTGGGACATGCAGATAGGTGCAATGGTAAGTGGATAGGGTAAATGGGACAGACAGACAGAGGTTGTGCATAGGGGATGTTGACTAGTGTGCAGCATTGTACCCTCAGCTGACCACAATTTCAGTTGAAGCCAGCTTATATGCACTGTGTTTCACCACGCAGAACCACATTCCACCCACCACATACCACTCACAGCACCATTTGATCAGGACTAATGAATCCAGCAATGGCTGAAGGTGTGGGTGCTCGATATCGGCGACTGAATGAGCAATGGTGACGTCTATCTCATGGTCGATAGCGCTTCCGCTTCGTACCAAGGAAGAGGTCGATGCCAGCCCATGTGATGAAGCAGGTGAGCAGCAGAGCCACGGCATCCCTGTCTCCTGCCAGGTACGTGAATGGGTTGCTGCCCTCCGCCTTCCATGCCGTGATAAACATCAGCTGGCGCACATGAGGAGAGGCAACGCAGCAGGTGTTTGGCAGCAGACAGTGGAATAGGTAATGGCAGGGAGGAAGAGGAGAGAAGGGGAAAAAAGGGGGTGAGGTGAGCAACAAACCACAGAAGGGAAAAGGTAAGGCCACGGCACACATGGGGATGGGAAGGGAGGGCGGGAGGGAAGTGCCACAATAAGCACCTGGAAGGCGAAGATGAGGAGAATCCAGACGCGGTCGAAGCTGCGGAACATGTTGAGGATGGTGCGCTGCTCCACAAAGCCCGTCTTGCCACCCTCGTGGCCCGTCTTGTTCTGCGAATCATGATGTCACATCACGATGTGGACAATGATGCGCACACATGGATCATTGCTTTCACAGGTGTTCAAGGGGAGCGAAAACATGCTCAGGATGGTGATAGAGCACGTTGAGAGTGTGCGATTTCATGGAGAGATGGCGCCACCAGCATGACTTCCCCGTTATAGGAGCAACACACTGGAAGGGTGACGAATCGGCACAGCCAGTGCAATGAGGAGGGGAAAATGTCTGGCGAGATGGGATGACAGAACAGATGGGGCTGCGAAGGTGACAAAGCAGTACGGATGCGACGGAACGAGAAGGCAACAAAACAAAAGGGGTGATGGAGGTGGCAAGGCAATACCGGCGGGATGAAGAAGACAGCAGATTGGTTGGGCGGCCAGGAGAGGCGGTCGAAGCAACGTGGCGACCAGAAGAACTCGTTGAAGTCGTCGTAGTTGCGCCACTTGGCGTGGGGCAGCTTGCCGCCCACATTGCTGTCCGCTTCCTGTCGTGGGGACAGGGGACAGGGGAAAGTGGAGTTTGAGTGGCGAGTGCTGCACAAAAGACAGAGATACGGGAGAGAAGTAGCCCCTGAGACAGGATTTGCGATAAGGCTTACTCCTTTGATCGCATTGTAGAGTGGCTGAATGATGGTGTTGAGGAACCCGTATGGCTGGCTGGGAATGCTGCGGTCGCGAGAGAGGGTCCTGGCGGACTGAGTCATCAGCTCGTTGGTCTCTGTTGCGAGCTGGTAGAGCAAGGGGGAGAGAAGAAAGAGGAGAGTAAGTGGAAAGCGAAAGGTCGCTCATTGGCTTCTACGGTGAACTGAACATTGCGATGAAGATGTGAACTAAACCATAGCAAGGTGGACGACCTCAAGAGAGACCTCAGGAGAGATCCTTGTGACAAAATCTATAGAGAGCAGAGCGTTTGCACTTGGGACAAATAAGCGTGGGACAGACTGGCAGGAGTTCACATAATGGAAGGTGGAAGGCAGGCACTCACATGGTGGAAGATGTAGCAGAGGCACTCTGGGAGGAAGCGAACGTTAGCTGCCTCGCCCCATATGAGCAGGAAGAGGGAGCAGTAGACTATATCGGTGGTGCCTGTAGGGGGGGAAGTCCTCTTGTGTCCAACCAGAGCCGCGTCGTCACTGGATTGGATTGGAGAAGCGACAGGGTGAGAGGCAGGAAACGCGACCCAGAGACATGTTAGATTTGACTTGGGACCCTGAAACGGCAATGGAAGGATACGAATTAACTTGCTGTGTATAAGTAAGAGTGCATTGGCATGGACAAGCCCTAGCAGAAACTCATCAAATTAGTGGAAGGCAATTTTGCGTGTTCTGAGGAGAGGGGTGTTAACACATGACAAGCGATAGACAATAGGTGAATGGAGGATGACTGACATGAGGCTGGTTTTCTTGCCCACGTATGTGCACCAGGACTTGTAGTTGCTCAACAGCTGGTCGCACACTAGGGTAATAACGTTCGGGTCAAGCTGCAGCAGAGGAGTTAGCAGGGGAGAACGGGTCAGAATGGCAGCTACTTCAGTGGATGGATGAAATACTGCATGAATTCGATCAGACATGCCTTGCAAAACAATAAAGTCATCAACAGGAACCATTGCTCATTCACACATTCGCTGCTCATGGACTGTAATTCATTTGAAATTCACACGTCAAACCGAGTCGTGGCTGCCTACGCTTCGCTGGAAACAACACTTGGCAAATCAACCCATCTTTTGAAATGCATGTGAGCGTACCAGAGGCTCCGCTTCACGAGGATCCAGCGGTCGAATTCGCATCTGATTGTTGGCTAGCAGGAGCACCAGATGCTCCCTCTGGTTAATGACGTTACCAGACTGCATGCGAGCAGACGAGTACAGGACACAGACAGGGATATGAACGAATATCCTTTAAGCATGTCGAATTTCAGTCCCGTCAGCAGTGATCCAATCAGATCGTATCAAGTGATATTGAAGATGATGAGCGTTGGAATCGTAAACCAAAAATGGGCGTATTAGCGACCAAACGGAGGATTCAGCTGTCAGAAGCGCAGCTCACTTGGAAGCTGAATGCGTTTTGAAGGCAGTCCAAGACGTCGGTTGGCGGATTGCCTCGGTCGTCGGGCCATCCCAAGCTCGCACCGACCCTTTGAAGAGCCCCCACTGCAGCTCGCACCTGAAACGATTATTTTCGTGACGGTAATATAGGTTAATGTTGATTTATTTGCGGACGACGACAACAAGCGATCTATTAGAGTCAACCATAAGCACGTGACAGATTGCTTAGCATTGCGTGCAACGTCACGGCAACAAAAGGCGCTCGGAGCTGAGAACCGCATGCATTGAGTCGTAAAAAAAATCGTTAGGCCGTATTCAGGAGACTATGCGAAACATTCATGAAACAGCGTCGGCGTTGAGTAAGG
Organism: Closterium sp. Yama58-4; assembly: GCA_947470075.1. Taxonomy (NCBI): domain Eukaryota; kingdom Viridiplantae; phylum Streptophyta; class Zygnematophyceae; order Desmidiales; family Closteriaceae; genus Closterium; species Closterium sp. Yama58-4. The sequence continues at coordinate 84,560 of CANIUD010000097.1, forward strand.
CTGGTGGACTCCCTTCCGGTACGTCTCCCCAACATTCCCTCTGGATCCGTCACCACATCGCACAAGGCACATTCAGTGTGCTCGCGGAGCTCACCTCGGGAGCCAGAGGGTTCGGATTGCCATCTTTAGCTTGTGGCCAGTGATCAGGATCAGTAGGCACTATGTTGTATATCGGGTGTTTCGGCTCATGCGGTGCACCAGTAGATGGAATATTTCCTCCTGAAGAACCTCCTAAGTCGTGTGGAGGCATTTTGACGAGATTCGGTGCAGACTACACGCTGGAAGAGCTAGAATTGATTTCTCATTGGCACAGATAAAAAGAAAGTCCCACGGACCACTGATAGCTATCACTATCCAGTCCGTGTGTATCCGTGACGCAGTGAGGCAGCGAGGTAGACCAAGTGATGGTGGAAACTGGAGGACATGGAAATGGTGATTAGGCGTTCTCGGTGTTCTTGGTGTGATGAGAGACTTGAGGCTTGGTAGCAAAAACAGATTGTTCCAGCCCTACTCAGACACCATCTGATGAACTCGACGCTAACGACAACGACGACATATGCGAAATCGCAAGCGATGTGATAACCAGCACATTAGCAAGTAGAATGCTGTCACGTGGACGACAATATCGATGATGTGGAAAGCGAGTGATTGGCGGTCGTGTTCGCTGCCCGTAGTGTATTCCTTGATCGGTCTGGAAGAAAAGCATCGACGGCGGGGCAAAAGGCAGCTTCGGGCCATCTGAAATTTGCCGTGACCGACATTCTTTTCCCTGGCAAGGCTGGAGCTTTCAAGGTGAGCAAAATTATAGGCTGCCTACCGTGCCTTGCGCTCCCTTGCACATTGATTTTGCCTTGGATGGAACGCGTTCCGCGGACTTCCCGCTCTCATCCACAACAGCTCAAGTTTTGCCCAAGCACCATTGTCGGCTATGATCGCGTTCAAAATTGTTCACAACAGCCAATCGCGTTGTATCCCTACAACTTATAGAAATGTTTTGTGTCTGCCCATGAATCTGTTCCCCATAATTGTTGCTGCCTCGTCTGAGCTCTCTGAGGTCTAAGAGCGAGGAATCAGGATTGGAGGATTTTCCCATCAATCCCTCAGACCTGTCCTCCCTGCTTCTGGTCAACTCCACATAGCTCATTTTCCATCTCCATGATCAGGCTGATTTCTTGGGTTTCAGCGGGCCGTATCTGCTAGAAGCATTGTTATCAGTGAAGCCCTTGTTAATTATAGCTTAAAGTTTTTCGTGTGTTGGCATGTATGGCGTAATGCGTTGACGTACTCGACTCCATTCCGTAGGTCATACGAACGAAGCAATCACAGGATAGGGTAGTCCTAATGGCGGAAGATATTCCACCTCCAGTTGTAGATAATTGGCGGAGGCTTGAGGCCGCTCAGCAGTCTGTATTGCGAGCAAGACATCGACAGTCTGTGTTTTTCCAGTCCGTCTTACCGGAAGGACAGATCGATGGCCTCAATATTGTGCCTCCGACACTGGCTCAGAGGTCCAACATACCTGATTACCTTGCAGCGGCGAAGGACCTAGAAGCCGAACATCCACGCATCTCTCGACTTAGTAAGTGTCTAAATCTTCATGGATCCTGAGCGGACGTGTTGGTTAGGTGTCTGTCGTGTGTCTTATTATTTGTTTGTCTTTGTCACATCATTCCCACACTTGTAGAGCTTTCTCCCATCTTACGATATGGATGGCGCAACGCATATTCACACCTTCCACGCTCCCATTTCCCGCATTTCAGTTCTCGATGCTGCTTACAAGAAGGCGATGGTTCTTGATCCCAACATGCAAGGCCGCGGAGTGCTCCAGTTCGTCACGGCGTTGCACATTCTCTTGCCCGTGAGTGGTCAGCACAGAAAACGAGTTTGGAAAGTGAAAGGAGAATGAGTAACGTCGATGTTACTTCCTCCCAGCCTTTCAGCACAAAAATTACCGAAATCGTGCAGCTGGAAAAAGGAAGTCACAAAAGGAATGTCTGGCTGCGTTTCTTGCCACATCCAAATCTCCTGAAACCGTCCGTCGGCCGTTACTCACTGGAATGTTCCTGTCACTGGGTGGGTGCGGTTGATGCAGGAGAGCGACATCGCGGCGGATCCGAGCAGGGACATGGACATGGTCCATGAGTTCTACACCGCGTATCGAGACTATGTCCGCGGGCTGGAGATGGATCCCGAGAATAATAAGTGCGTTCCGTCTGATACTCTAGCCTCTCGCGTTTCTGTACAGAAGCTCCAGCTTCTCTTTTTGCGCTTCTGCGCTTCTGTCCAGCAACTCCCTTTTTCCACCGAGAATTCTTGCCGTTTGATTTGCACTATGAGCCAGTCCAGTCGTTGCTCACCCACGCTCTGTTCATGCGGCTTTCACGACGAAATGGGGTGGATGCGTGTGGTATATGCAGAGAGGAGTTGGGGAAGGCGTGGAAGACGGAACGGGTCCTCATGGAGGTGACTGAGGGCCTCTCACAGGCGGTCACGGGATCCGAGCGCAAGCAAGTGCAAGAGGTAAGGGCCTGGAGGACAAAATGTGAAATTTTAATGGGAGAGTGGAGCCAAAGAGGAGGATGTTGAATGGGAGTCGATCATGGCATGCATGGCCTTAGCCAGCCAACCAGGCTCTTAACTAATATCTCTCGGTTCATGACCGATTTCAGGAAATTCGGGAGGATAAGATGGCTGCTGCTGCCAAGACGCAAATCTTCACCCGCCAGAACTTCAACATGATCGATCTGGACGCACCCATTCCCACTGATGCTCCTTTGGTAAGACCTCCCAACCCCCATGCCATGCTTATGCTTTTTGAGTCTCACATAATATGTGGTCACCACCAGGTGTAGCCACTGGCTGACCTCACTCCCGACTCTGCCTACCTTGAAATTGAGTAGAGCCTTATTTGTGATATTTGTGATATTGTGCATGTGGTTAAAGCATTTTCATTTATTTACCGCAATAGCACCAGCTGCTGTTGCATGGAATGCTCTATTATGACACTGGAGACGTCTAACGACTAAAAACGTGACTGTGTGGGCGTGAGCAGTGGAAGAGGAGGGTGGGGGCGGCAATTGCACTGCTCCATGATCTCAGAGGAGTGCCAAACCGAGGCCGCTTCAAGGACATGCTGCACTACCTGCAATACGTCTTCGGCTTCCAGGTCAGTGCGCCTGCCTCTAACTTTCATGATGTCTTCTCTGCTTGTTCCTGTGACTGCTGAACCTCCTCTGGAGTTTTTGTTTGTGTGACCATTTTCACCTGCAATTTAGATGCTACAACAGGCCCGTTTCCCCACCAATTTTCTCCCGCCTTGCTCCCCTTCTTTCCCCTGCATCCCACTCCCAACATCCTCCGTCCCCCGCCCCCTGATTCTCTGTGCTGTGTGCTGCTCTGCCACACCACCACAGGAGGACAACGTGCGGAACCAGAGGGAGCACCTCGTGCTGCTGCTGGCCAACAGCCGCACGTACGACGAGAAGGGGACGCCCATTGCTGCTTCCATGTCCGATGATGCTGCAGTGAGTCCCATCACATTGATATCCAGGCTAGGGCCCAACTGGTGGTCTCAGGGTTCGGGTTCTTAAGTCGTACAGTTTTTTTTAAACGGGTTCTTCGATGCTGCATGAAGTCATGATTGCGTGCCTGACAGTACTGGCTAGCAGCTGTAGAGCAAGGGTTTAGAGTGCAGACTGCGTGCACAGCGGAAACAGACACGAAGTTCCGGGTTTGTAATCTGCGAGTCCTATATTACCGAGTGCTCTAACCCGTGGTGCAACCTTGTATATTGCTCTGATGCCACATGTTTTTTATTTTTTCTTTTTTTTTTGGATCAAGCCACAACCCTTTCTCCTTCGTGTTCCCCGGCTCCCATCGCCCCTCACCCGTAACCATCCACCAGGCAATGAACATGGCCCTTGACTCCGTGTCGTCCAAGGTGCTGGGCAACTTTCTTCGCTGGGCACAGTACCTCCACGTGGATGTCCCCTACTTCACGTACGCACCACTGCTCTCGCTCTGCTGTGCCCCCCACTCTCTCAGCCTCGTCCCATTCCCCTCCCGCTCCTTCCTCTCCCCTCAACCCCCCCAGCTCCGGAACCAAATTCTATCACAAAACACGTGGCCTCAAAACCCCACTCTTGCGTCTAAGGTCATGCCACTCATATCCTTCAGGGTTTGGGGTTTAGGGTGTAGGACTTCCTCGGTTCACCCAATATATATATACATATGGCACTGTCGCTGACCTGGCTACGTTATGTTCACATGTCTTTCTTGTTCTTGATGTTGAATGGACGTGCCCGTGGTGTGGTGTGGTGTGGTGTGGGGCTGTGTGTGGTGTGTGTGTGTGTGTGTGTGTGTGTGTGTGTGTGTGTGTGTGTGTGTGTGTGTGTGTGTGCACTGCAGGGCCGACCACCGCATGCTGCACACGTGCCTCTTCCTGCTCATATGGGGCGAGGCAGCCAACGTGCGCTTCCTCCCAGAGTGCCTCTGCTACCTCTTTCACCAGGTAATGAAGTCAACTTGAATCTTTTTCCTCCCTTTGCTGAGCTCCGTGATGCTCATCCCTTCTCCCTTTGCCTTCTCTTATCCTCTTGCCGGCTAGTTTCTTGGTCACAGTCGGTTACCCGTATGATCAGATTTGACAGATCTTCACAGCGCATAAATCATGAACCCTGGTTAAACCCGAAGTCCCCTGCGCCCTTCCCGCAATCCTCCCCCCCCCCCCCCCGCTCTTTCGTTCAACTTTCCGCAATCCATGACCTCTCCACAACGCCCCTGTAATTGACAGCTGAACCCACTTAGTGTTTACCTTTTACTGCCAAACCCACAAACATCCTCCCAACCACACCCCCCATGACCACCACCACCTTGGGCAGATGGCGAGTGAGCTGGCGGGGATGATGCAGAAGACAGCAGCGGAGCAGAGCCGCATGATAGGCACAGGGGGCGAGTACGCGTTTCTCAACAATGTCATCACACCCTTCTACCGGATCCTCAAGCAGGTCAGTACGCTACCAACAAACAGCAGACTAGCTGCTCTTGGCACAAACACATTCTGGCGTCTGAGTGACTCCCTAGTGAAATTGGGGGACGTTTGTGGGACTTTGAGTGTCTCTCTCCTGGGCTTTGGCGTCTGATCTGATGTGTGAACTCATTTCTCAACTTTCTAACCACTCTCCTGTTTTGTCGTGCTGTCCGTTACTCACAACTGAATCCCCTCACTCCTTCTCTTTCCGCCCCCTCACTGTACCGCTTTCTTTCTGTGTGAACCTGCACCATGACCTCCCTGTGCAGGAGTCGGACTATGCAGGCCACGGCAGCGACGCCAAGGGTCACCCTGCATGGCGCAACTACGATGACTTCAACGAGTTCTTCTGGTCCGCTGCTCGCTCCCTGCCACACCACGCACACATTCCCTCCCTGCAATGCCACCACACACTCCCTCCCTGCCATGCCTTCCCCTGCACTCTGCTCCTGCTTTGCACATCATGCTTCCCCATCCATCAGCTCTTCCCTCCGTACTCGTCCTCTTGTTTCCTTGCACCCTCCCTTCACTGTATCTTGCCCCCCTTTATTCCGGTCTTTCTCCCTCTCTTCATGCCACTTCACCTGGCCTCTCAGGAGCAAGCGCTGTTTTGAGCTGGGTTGGCCTATCCGCACTAGCCACGTGTTTTTCAAGCCCCCACCCGTCAAAAGCAAGGACCCTGGCAAGAAATGGGAGACCCCCAAAACCGCAGCGGTCAGTACAGAAAAACCACGACGAACCCTCGAATCCTTGTCCTGGCAAATCCAGTCGAGTCGGCACAGTTTTAGTCAGTCAGTGCAGTGCATGTACGAGCTTGCAACCCCGCAGTAATGATATTTTTTTAATACCGTACTTCCCTTCTTTGACTCAACTGCCAGTAGATAGATACTTATCATTGTTCCCGGTAATCACGTTATCAATTGCTGTGAGAGACTTCCCTTCAAGCAAAGAGCTGGACGCCATTCGTAACCACACGCTGCTGCACGCTTGTGGCTTTCTCTCTGTGTGTGCAGGGAGAGGATTTCTCAAGCAAGAGCCGGCTGAGCAAGACGCTGTTTGTGGAGTGGCGCTCCTTCCTCCACCTCTACCGCAGCTTCGACCGCATGTGGGCCTTCCTGCTCCTCATGTTCCAGGTCGGTTCACAATGCATCCAGTTGCAGGGAGTTTTTGAGAATTCTCAAAAACTCCCTTCCAGGTCGGTTCTCAATGCATCCACTTGGTGGTTTACCCATACATACTTCAGTTCTCGTGAACCTTCCAACTCTTTTCGCAGAATTTGCCCACTGCACAGCCCCTTTCCAATCTGAAATTGTCGATATTGGGGTGGCACACGCAAATGTATTAGTTTCAGCGCAGAGCAATAGCGCCGCCGCCCAGTGGGCAAGCCAGGCCTTCGGCTCTCAAAAAGCTGCTCTCCCTTCAATCCCCCCAACCCTCTTCCTCACCCTCTGTCCCTCACCCACGTGCTCTCATTCTGCAGGGCGTGGCCATGGTGGCGTTCAGCGGGCAGGATGGGTCCATCACGCTCATGAAGGTGCTCTCCGTTCTAGCCTCCCAAGCGTCTCATTCAACCCTCACCACTCTCTCTCCTCCATCCTCCCTCTCCATCGCTCACGTGCTCTCATCCGCCAGGGCATGGCCATCGTGGCGTTCAGTGGGCAGGACGGGACCACCACGCTCATGAAGGTGCTCTCCGGTTAAGCCTCTCAAGCATCTCAACCCTCTCTCCTCTCTCCTCCGTCCTCCCTTGCTCTCACCCACGTGCTTTTATTCTGCAGGGCATGGCCATCGTGGCGTTCAGTGGGCAGGACGGGACCACCACCCTCATGAAGGTGCTCTCCGGTTAAGCCTCTCAAGCATCTCAACCCTCTCTCCTCTCTCCTCCATCCTCCCTTGCTCTCACCCACGTGCTTTTATTCTGCAGGGCATGGCCATCGTGGCGTTCAGTGGGCAGGACGGGACCACCACGCTCATGAAGGTGCTCTCCGGTTAAGCCTCTCAAGCATCTCAACCCTCTCTCCTCTCTCCTCCGTCCTCCCTTGCTCTCACCCACGTGCTTTTATTCTGCAGGGCATGGCCATCGTGGCGTTCAGTGGGCAGGACGGGACCACCACGCTCATGAAGGTGCTCTCTGGTTAAGCCTCTCAAGCATCTCAACCCTCTCTCCTCTCTCCTCCGTCCTCCCTTGCTCTCACCCACGTGCTTTTATTCTGCAGGGCATGGCCATCGTGGCGTTCAGCGGGCAGGACGGGTCCACCACGCTCATGAAGGTGCTCTCCGTGGTGCCCATGGCTGCCATCCTCCGCTTCTTCCAAGGTACGCTCATCCTGAGCACCCCATTCAGGCGCACGTCCAGTCAGGCCCTCTCTAGATCCATTCAGGGTGCATTCACACTGCACCATGCGCGTTTCAGAGTGCTCTCTGTGGTGCCCATGGCCGCCATCCTCCGCTTCTTCCAAGGTACGCTCATCCTGAGCACCCCATTCAGGCGCACATCCAGTCAGGCCCTCTCTAGATCCATTCAGGGTGCATTCACACTGCACCATGCGCGTTTCAGAGTGCTCTCTGTGGTGCCCATGGCCGCCATCCTCCGCTTCTTCCAAGGTACGCATGGTACAACCCCATTCGGGCAACCTTTACCATTCAGGCCCTCTTCACATCCGCTAAAGGCAAGGCACCATCATTATGCATCATAGCACAATCGTTTCAAGGCGACCTCACTCCATAGCAATGCTCATATAATCCGCGTGAGGCACCTCAAACATACACTCTATTGCAACGCTCAGACATACCACCACCCATGCCCACCTGCCCCCTACCCGAAACCCGCTTTTCCCGTCCTTCCTATGTCTCGTACTCCTCCCCCAGCAGTTCTGTTTGACATCCTGCTGTCGTTCGGAGCCTACCACAGCATGAGTGTGCAGACCGTCTCCCTCCATAGCCGCCCACCTTCCCCCTCTTCTCCCTCTCCCCTCTCCCCACTGCTCCTCCCCGCAGTGCTGTTTGACATCCTGCTATCGTTCGGAGCCTACCGCAGCATGAGTGTGCAGACCATCTCCCGCAAGTTCCTCCGCCTAGCTGTGCTCGGCGCCTGGGGGGGCTTCCTCTCCTTCTTCCTCATGTGAGACTTGCTCACCTTTTTCAAACTCTTTCTTGATCCTTGAAGTCAACCTAAATGTAGCCTTTTACCCTTCTCTTCCCCTCCCCCCTCCCCTCCCCCCCCTTCCCACCCTTTCCTGCTTCCCAATCATGTAATTCAATCAGGGGTTTTGCCTCAGCAGTCCCTAGTGCTCTCTCGTCCTCATACTGATTGCCATCTCTGCCATCCCAGCCGTCCTTATCCTCCTCCGTGCTCATATGACCTTTCTCAGATGTCGTTTCCCCCCCTCTATTTCTTTTCTTCCTCTACACACCCCCTATGCTCCACAACACCAGCATGTATTTCAAGTCGGGCTTTGATTTCAACAGCCCCTACCGCCCGCTCTTCCTCATGCTGGCAGCCATCTGTGTCATCCCGGCTGTGGTTCTCTCGCTGCTTGATGGTCGGAATCGACACCAAAGTCTCCTTCTCCCCCTCTTTCTGCCCATCTCACGACCCCCTTCCCCAGCATGTATTTCAAGTCGGGATTCGATTTCAACAGCCCCTACCGCCCGCTCTTCCTAATGCTTGCAGCCATCTACGTCATCCCGGCTGTCGTCCTCTCACTGCTCATGCGCTTCGTCACGCCGCTGCGCTCCCAAATTGACCGTGTCAGCCACCACCGCTTCTTCCAGTTCGTCAAGTGGTTCTACCAGGTGAGTGGTGGTTTTATCAGGTGGGTGGTGGTTCTATTCTACCAGGTGGGCGACGGTTCTGATAGGTGGGTGGTGGTCCCATGAGGTGGTTGGTTCTGCCATATGGGTGGGTTGGTTTGAAAGTGGTCTCACCAGCTTTTTCGTGTTGTGATTTCAGTGTCTCATGATGCGTGCTCGTTGCATCCTGTACACCCATAATTCTCTATCATCAGCATTCCTCGTCACCTGGGACCTCTTTCCTCTGACTTTCTTATTGAGCAGGACGAGGTGTACACAGGGAGGGGCATGTACGAAAGCTTCAAAGACACATTTCTGTAAGTGGGAAAGCATGCCATAGTAATCAACCCTCTTCCCCCCATCAGTTTTTCCATCTGCTCCTCATTGCCCTACGAAACAGTTAAACCCCACATTCGCAACACATTTGTACAATCACAGAACCCCGTTTTCCCATCCCAGCTCTTTCTCTCTCGTTCCTTCAATCCCCGACCTCCCTCCTCCTCTCCCACTTCCCATACACCCCCTTTCCCCATGTACCTCCCCCTTACCTGTGCATGCACGGGCGTGTTCGTATGCACTTACTTGCATTGCTCGCTTGCAGGTACTCACTGTTCTGGGTGGTGCTGCTGCTGTGCAAGTGCCTCTTCAGCTACTACTTCCAGATCCTCCCTCTCGTCGGCCCCACGCGCTACATCATTGGCTTCAAGCACCTCAAGTACCGCTGGAGGGACCTCGTCTCTGCAAGTACGTGCCTTGTTGCTGCAAGTGCATGCTGCAAGTATGTGCTTTATCCGTTTCCGATTCGACTTGAAAGCCAAGCGCTACATCATTGGCTTCAAGCACCTCAAGTATCGCTGGAAGGACCTCGTCTCTGGCAGTATGTGCCTAACCTCTGCCAGTACTCTTCTCCGCTGCACTGCCTTGATGATGGGTTCCTGGGAACGATGTTGGTTCTCCATGCTGCTGCTGACTGTGTTTTGAGTCGACTCAAAACAAGGACGATGTTAGTTCTCCATGCTGCTGCTGACTGTGCATTCTGCTCTTCCTGCTGTGCCCTCTGGCCCCACCCAACCCCCCCTCCCGCCCACGTGACCAGGCAACTACAACGCTCTCACGCTTCTCTCCATCTGGGCGCCAGTCTTTGTGGTACGCCATGCCATTCACATGCGTCTCATACCGACCGACCACATGTCTCTAATCCAAATGTCTAGTCCACTTGTAACATATCTATTTGCTGCATCTTCCCTCTCTTCTCCCCCTCCCAAAAGCTCCTTCTCCCCTCTCCCTCCTGCCCGCCTCCCTCCCCCCTGACCCCTCTGCCAGATCTACCTGATAGATGCACAGATCTGGTACACTGTGCTCTCGGCTGTTCTCAGCACACTCATTGGCGCATGGTGGCATCTGGGGGAGGTGAGCACTGGAAAGATATGCATGGGAGAGAATGTAGCCACAGAAAGGTAAGCATAAGTGAGGTAAGAAGGTCGTACTTCGCGGAAGAGGGGGGGAATAAGAAGGTGGCATGCGGAATCGTTTCGAAGGTGTTCAGCTGGTGCCGTTCTGGGCTGTAAGCATCGGGGGTTTCGTTTTTTTTCTCCTTGTTTCAGACATCTCATACCTATCACAGCGTCACAACCACAGCATACTTCCTCCGTGAGCAGCACTGCTCGTTTGTTGAATCCTCAATCCATTCAATCCTACTGTCTTTCTCCTCCCCGCACTACCTCCTCTCTTTCTCCTCTCCCGTCCACTCATTCCATGTACCCGCCCATGGTATCAGATCCGAACACTCTCCATGCTACGGGCGCGCTTCCGCTCGTTCCCAGCAGCCTTTATGAACACAGTGCATCACCAGAACAAGTTCAACCGCACGCGGTGCGTACCTCTTTAGCCATTCGATTCTCGTCTTAGAGGATGGAGAGGAGCAAGGATGGATGCAAGAAATGGTGGGCTTCAGTGGCAGGTGAGGTAGAGGGCTGGGCGAATGCCTCACATGGGTGCTGCCAACCTCTCACATCCTTCGGTGTCTTTCAAATTCATCTTCCACTGTGTATACTCTTTCACCCCGCTTCCCCCTCACACACATATACTCACGCACTCACAACCAACTTTTTCTTCCCCACCCCCACCCAACCCTTTCCCACCGCTTTCCACCGGTCAGCTCTACATCGCTGCGCTCGTCTGCCCGCTTCCAGCCGCTGGGGTTAGAGCAGCCAGCGAGCACACACACACATACACACGCACACATACACACGCACACATAAACACACACACATACACGCTTCGGAAGATCCATCCAACCCCTTCCCCACCCCCTCCCTTTGGTCAGCTCCACATCGCTGCGCTCGTCTGCCCGCTTCCAGCCGCTGGGGTCACAGCAGCCGGCGAGTGGCAGCGAGTTGCTGCTGTCGTCTCGACGGGAGGCGTGCAAGTTTGCCATCGCATGGAATGAGATCATCCGCCTGCTGCGAGAGGAAGACTACCTCTCTGACAGGTGTGCTGCTGCTGCCCGTCCGCCCACTACTGTTGTTGCTTCCTGCCTCCTCCTTCCGCCAAATGCCTGCTCTCTAGCCTCAAGCTTATCTTTGGCCTTTGAGACGCCTCAGGCTTGCTGCTTCCCCCAGCTGCTGCTGCCTGCAACCTACTGCCTAGTGTTTATTCTTGATCTTCATAAATCGCAGTGATGTGCCATATTAAATCGCAGAGGATAGTTTTCTCCACAAACTTGTGTCTGTCCTTGTCTCTGCTATTGCTTTGCTCTGTGTGCGTGCAGGGAGTACGATCTGCTCATCATGCCTGCTCTGCCTTCGAACGTGACCGTGGTGCAATGGCCGCTCTTCCTCCTCGCCAACCAGGTACTGCATCGCATGGGAGAGAGAAATTACCATCTGTCACTGTGGCTGCTTTGAAAGCTGTACCTCCAGGCTCCTGCATGGAGCTCACTAGTTGTGGCTGAGGCCTACCGCCTACCGCCCCCCCCCAGGCGGTAGGCTGAAAGGAGTCACCGGCAGCAGTATGGTTCTTGGCCCTCTTCTTCGCATATCCTTTCCGTTCTGCCGAGCTTCTTCCCTACTCTCTACCGATTCTTCTGGTAGTTGGCCCAGTTTCAAGGCGCAAGAAGTTCCAGGCCTTGGTGTGGCACAGGGTGTCTGTACATGAGTGCACGTGCTGCGATGCACTCATTCTTTCTCCCTTTCTCTCCTGTTGTGGACACACTCCCCCTGCAGATCCTCCTCGCAGTCGGAGAGGCATCAGGCCGCAAGGAATCCCAATCAGCCGTGTGGCGCAAGGTGACAGCGGACGAGTACATGCGGTGCGCCGTGCTGGAGGCCTACCAGAGCCTGCGCCCCTTCCTGCTCTCCGTCGTCGAACCCAGCCGCACCGCCCCCACCACCGGCACCGCTGCTGCTGCTATCCAGGAGGCAGGCAGTGGGGTGTACGAGGCGCGGATCATCAACCGGCTGTTTGATGACTTGGAGGTGGAGGCGAATAATGGCAGCCTGCTCACCACCTTCCGCTTCTCCGCCCTGCCTGTCATCCTCGACCGCCTCTCCAAGCTCACTGCCGTGCTGGTCAGTTGCTGCCTAACCTGCTGAACACTTGCGTTGCCTATTTGCATTGGTTGGCCTGGCACACCATTCCGTTAAATGGCTCCCTTAACCCTGTAAGCAGGGAGCCTGCCCGCCTTGCCTGTCATTCTCGATTGCCTCACCAAGCTCACTGCCGTGCTGGTCAGTTGCTGCCTACCCTGCTGGTTGATTGTTGCCTGTCCTGCTGAGTAAGGCCTAGATGCATTGTTCAATTGATTCCTGTTACCCAGACGGCCACTGTTACCCAGTTGGGAACTATTGTTCACTGCCACCCTCCCACCACCCCTCTTCCTCCCGGTAACCATCCTCCTCGTTTTCCCTTGGATACAGATCCAGGACCAGAACGAGATGACGCAGCGGGCAGCAGTGCAGGCGCTGCAGGCGCTCTACGACACCGTTAAGTTTGACTTCCTCTCCCCGGATCACCGGTGCGTGCCTCAGGGTTTCAGTCTGACAAATTCCCAAGGTTTCTGGTAGGATGGCGGGTTGGGGCAGTTTGGTAGTTCGTTCGTGTGGTCCCAATTTGGCTTCAAATGTGGAGACGAGGGGTGAGAAGCTGGGAGTTAGTCTGCTTACCCTTCACATCCAGTTTCAAGCAGCCTCTCCTCCTACCTCCTTCCCTTCCCCTCCCAGAGCAAGCCTGGAGGACGTGTCAGGCAAGCCCCAGTCGTTCTGCCTGCAACGATTTTTGAGGCGCCTTGAACATCTCCTCCCACCTCCCTTCCTTCCATTCCACGCAGAGCAAGCCTGGAGGAGGTGTCAGGCAAGCCCCAGTCGTACTGCCTGTTCGCAGCAGTGGCGTGGCCAGCGAACCGGGCGGCGGTGAAGCGGCTGCACCTGCTGCTGACGATCAAGGAGTCGGCCATGGACGTGCCTCACAACCTCGAGGCGCGGCGCCGCCTGCAGTTCTTCACCAACTCGCTGCACATGCGCATGCCCGACGCCCCTAAAGTCGCTGACACGCTGCCCTTCTGGTAAGATTGAGCTCACACCTGGTAGGGCCCCGGTCCCTCCCTATCCCGCATGTGCATTGGGCGCCGCCTGCAGTTCTTCACCAACTCGCTGCACATGCGCATGCCCGACGCCCCTAAAGTCGCTGACACGCTGCCCTTCTGGTGAGTCAGATTGAGGCGACTTGACTCCCTCTTGTCCACCATGACTGGGGGACTGCTTGATAGCTTCTGGCTGGTGCTGTGTCTCTTCTATGTGCCCTTGAGGCTGTACTACAGCAAGGCAGTCTCCTACTCCGCCCTGACCCCTCCCTTTTCATCTGCACCCCCGTCCCCTCGCCCCGCCCTCCCCCCACCCATCTGCACCCCATTCTCCCTACCCGCCCCCCTCCCCCCCCCCCACACTGTGATGACGCCATACTACAGTGAGATGGTGACCTACTCCATTCTGGCCTCCCCCGTCCCCCCTCCCTTCCCTGCCCCATTTGTACCCCATTCTCCCCCTCCCCCCCCCCCAGCGTGATGACGCCGTACTACAGCGAGATACTGACCAAATCCAAGGCGGAGCTGGTGAAGCTCCTCCCCTTTCCCACACCCCCTTCCCCCCTGCACCCCCACCCCACCCACCTCCCCCCCCCCCAGCGTGATGACGCCGTACTACAGTGAGATAGTGACCTACTCCATGGCGGAGCTAGTGAAGCCCAACGAGGATGGCATCTCCACCCTGTTCTACCTGCAGAAGATCTTCCCAGGTGCGCCCCCCATGTCCCACATACCTTCATTTCATATTCCGCTTGCCACAGACCGTGTATGTGTCATGGCCACTTGTGCCCACGTGCCAGATGTCTGGGACGGCTTCTCTGCTCGTGCTGCAGGCCCGGGGCACAATGTACAATGAAAAATGCACATGGCGCTCACACTGCGCACTACGAGTTGACTTTTGAGTCGACTCAAAAGTCAACTCGTCCAGGGCACAATGTACAATGAAAAATGCACATGGCGCTCACACTGCGCACTACGAGTTGACTTTTGAGTCGACTCAAAAGTCAACTCGTCCAGGGCACAATGTACAATGAAAAATGCACATGGCGCTCACACTGCGCACTACGAGCTGACTTTTGAGTCGACTCAAAAGTCAACTCGTCCAGGGCACAATGTACAATGAAAAATGCACATGGCGCACACACTGCGCACTACGAGTTGACTTTTGAGTCGACTCAAAGGTCAACTCGTCCAGGGCACAATGTACAATGAAAAATGCACATGGCGCTCACACTGCGCACTACGACTGCCCACTGCAGTATGTACTTGTGTGTGCTGCTTGTGTCGCCCTGGTTCCTGAGTGCCAGTGAACCACACCAAAAGTGGTCCCTAGCTTGTATTACCTCAAAAGTGGTCCCTAGCTTGTAGCCGCGCCTCAAGAGAGGTAATTTCCCTTCCATTACCTCTCTTCCTGTCCCAGACGAGTGGGCCAACTTTCTGCAGCGAGTGGGCATGGGAGAGAAGGAGCTGGAGGTGCGGCTGAGGGCGAAGGACGACATCAAAGAGCTGCGCATGTGGGCCTCGTACCGCGGCCAGACGCTCGCCCGCACCGTGCGCGGCATGATGTACTATCACCGAGCGCTCAGACTACTCGCCTACATGGAAACGCCAAACTCCACAGGTGAGCGAGACTTCCAAGAGATGGCTACAAATGGGTTGTTCCTTGCACAATGCATGGCATGGCATGGCATGGCATGGCATGGCATGGCATCATGTACTACCCCAACTCAAATGCCACATCTGAGGACTGCTACTAGAGATGGCTGGAACTATGCCTTCTACGCTCTGGCAGAAGATGCCACACTAACTCAGGGCGTGAAGGCTGCTAGGCTACATGGAAAGCCAGTTGCCTCTTGTTGATTTCCCACTCCACTGCTTTTTACTCCTCTCCTCCTCTCCCCCATTACCGCCCGTCAGATCTGGAGCTGGGGGCGGACGGGCTCCCATTGGACCCGGCGGACAGGCTGTATCTGGCGAAGGAGGAGCCCAAGGAGCTCCCACCCTCCCTCCTTCCCCACCTTCCCCCTTCTCCACCCAACAGACCTAGAGCTGGGGGCGGATGGGCTGCCTTTGGACCCGGCGGACAGGCTGTATCTGGCGAAGGTGGAGCCCAAGGAGCTGGCGGACGTGAAGTTCACGTACGTGGTGACGTGCCAGATCTACGGCAAGCAGAAGGCTGACAAGGACCAGCGCGCTGCTGACATCTTCAACCTCATGAAGGAGTGAGTGTGGTGGAGTGTGCTGGAGAGGGATGGATTGCGCTGGAGTGCGGGGGAGTGTAATGGATAGGGGTCGAGATGACAATGCAGTGCGGTGGTATGGTATGTTGTGATAAGAACGTACTGAATGGATTTGATATCAACCATCCACCCAGCCCAGACCCAGTTGTTTCTGATCCTTTCAATATCCCCCCACCTCCCCCCAACCCCCAACCCCAACCCCCAAGATGGAGTACCGGCAGGTGAAGGTGGACACGTTCTGCGCAGCCAGATGCGCGCCCCAAGACACAGTTCTTTTCACAGTAGGTGAAGGTGGGCACGCTCGGCTCTGAGCAGGACATCTACAAGGTGAAGTGCCGCAATGCTGAGGTGCTCACCCCCTTCCTCTCTTCTCTTTTCCCTTTCTTCTCCAAACTCCCCCGACCTCCCCCCAACCTACACCCAGGCACGAGGCCCTGCGAGTGGCATACATCGACGACGTAGTGACCCTGCCAGCAGACCCCAGTCGCCCCGACGCCCGCCCCGAGACAGAGTACTTTTCACAGCTGGTGAAGGTGGACACGTTTGGCAGCGAGCAGGACATCTGCAAGCTGAAGCATCGCACTGCTGAGGTGCTCACTCCCTTGCTCTTTTTACTCCCTTTTTTTTCCGGCCCCCCACCTCCCATCCTGCACCCAGGCACGAGGCCCTGCGAGTGGCATACATCGACGAGGTGGTCACCCTGCCAGCAGACCCTTCCCGGCCGGACGCCCGCCCTAAAACAGAGTGCTTTTCACGGCTGGTGAAGGTGGACACGTTCGGCTCTGAGCAGGACATCTACAAGGTGAAGCTGCCGGGGCCCGCGAAGCTGGGCGAGGGCAAGCCGGAGAACCAGAACCACGCCATCATCTTCACCCGCGGGGAGGCGCTGCAGACGATAGATATGAACCAGGACAACTACTTTGAGGAGACGCTCAAGATGCGCAACCTGCTGCAGGAGTTTACCACCCGGCATGGGCTCAGGAAGCCGTCGATCCTGGGCGTCAGAGAGCACATCTTCACTGGCAGGTGGGTGACTGTGAGGGGGTATGGTATTTTGGGAGTGACGAAGCGGCCTATGGAAAGAAGTACTCAACCTGTTTTTTCCCCTGGTTGTTTGAGCGCGGCAAGCAGGAACGAGGCTTTTGTTTCGTTCCCTCACTGGCTTGTGTTCCTCCCCTCCGCCCCCGGTGCGCAGTGTGTCTTCATTGGCATGGTTCATGTCCAACCAGGAAACCAGCTTCGTCACCCTCGGCCAGCGCTTCCTTGCCATTCCTCTCAAGTAAGTGTGATGCTTAGCTGCCACCGTTAGCTAGGACGTTAGTAAGTGCGATGCTTATCCATCGAGCATGGAAGGCATCATCATGCTGAACATCGAACATTGCAAAATGCTGTCTTTCACATTATTTCTACTAGGTATCCCTCTTCTGTCCCACTCTGCTTTGTACGGATGAACCTGGAAGGGTCCCATAACCTTGACGGGAAATCATAATCCGTTTCGCTCCTCGTCCCTCCCCTCCACCCTCCCTTCCGCTCCTACCTGCGCCCTCCCCTTCCCCCTCCCTGCGGCCCTCTCCTCCGCCCTCCCATCCGCTCCGCAGGGTGCGCATGCACTACGGGCATCCAGATGTGTTTGACCGCCTCTTCCACATCACGCGGGGGGGCATGAGCAAGGCGTCCAAGACCATCAACATCAGTGAAGACATCTTTGCCGGTATGCCATGAGTAGTCAGGTTACATTGTAGCGTCTACATTGTTCCACATCACGCACGGCAGCATCACGCGTGCTGGTTCAGGGTGCCAGGTGGTGGAAAAGGAGGTTCTTTGTTATGAAACCATCTCCTAATGTTCATTTTTTTTCATACTTGACTGACTGCATCTGTGTAGCTTACTCTTCTCTACCTTCTCTACCTTCTCTACCTTCTCTACCCGCCCTCACCAGGCTTTAGCACCACGCTGAGACAAGGCAATGTGACCCACCACGAGTACATACAAGTGAGCCCTTCAATTGCTGCTGCATTGGATTCTGCCGCGCCATCCTAAGCCGTGCATCACCTGTCACACTGCCAAACCCACGGTGATGCTATGACCACTTGAAAACTCAAGGTTAATATTGCTTCTAAGTCGAAACCACTCAAGGATAGCCTCGTTTCGCTTTCAAACTGCACTGCGACGCCTTCTCTCTGCATACCTTCGTATGCCGCGGAACTCTCGCTTTGGTTTCGTCTCTGGCTTCTCCTCATCTGGACCTCCCTCCATTCATCCATGTCTGTGTGTGCCTGCCAGGTGGGCAAGGGGCGAGACGTGGGGCTCAACCAGATCGCACTCTTTGAGGCCAAGGTCGCCAGTGGCAACGGAGAACAGGTGTGTCTGTGCGCCCACGTCACCTGCAGGTGTGTTTGTTGTGTCACGTGCTTGTGCGTGCCTTGTAAGCACACAGCAGAAAGCATGAGGTGGTATATGTACTTCTCTCTCCTCATGTCGTTTCGCAACAAATCTTCAAAGTGCACTCACGAAGCAGAAACGTTCTGTGTGCGTGCATGATTGTGCGTGTGCGGGAGAGGAGAGAACGCGTGTGCACATGCATGTGTGTGTATGCATCTGTGTATGCATGACTGGCCATGTATGTATGTGTGTCTTTGTTTCTGTGTCTGTGCATGTATCTGTCTCTCTGTGTGTCTCTGCCTTCACACATACAGGTGCTGTCACGGGACATCTGTCGACTGGGTCAGCTCTTTGACTTCTACCGCCTCCTCTCCTTCTACTTCACCTCTGTCGGCTTCTTCCTCTGCACCGCTGTAAGCTACCATACCATACCATACCACTGTAAACCAATCTTACATGCCTGCTTCCAGAAGTATTGCCTGTTTTGCTTCCACTCATTGCTAAACCCGTTTTCCTCACCTCCATCTATCCTTGCCGTTTGCCCACTGCATCGAATCAGTCAGCCCACTTTTCAAGCCACACCTCTCTGCATTTTTCCCTGCCCACATATTTCCTCTCCCGCCACTGCAGCTCACTTCCTTCTGTGCCTTCTTGTTTCTCTATGGAAGAGTCTACCTGGTACGCCTCGCCACTATCTCTGCTCTCCACTTTCTGCATGCATACGTCACCTGGCAGTAGAACCAGCCTAAGAGCCCACAGCCTCCCCCCTGAATCCCTCCTGTCCTTCTGTTGGCACAGCAGTCTACCATCTTTCTTCCCTAACCCCCCATGCGTTCCCATGGCATGTTTGACTTGCTGACTCTCCTGCCTAGTCCACCAGGCATTTGGCGCAGCTCTGGCAAGGTTTCAATATCTTCATCAACCCCTTCTGTATGGTCCCTCGATGTGTGCAAATGATTGCCCCACCCACAGAGCCTATCAGGAGTGGGTGCGACTCTCTCGTCGCAGAGTGAGAGTGTGGCGAACCTGGCGCTGGAATCAGCCATCAACACGCAGTTCCTCATCCAAGCAGGCTTCTTCACCGCTGTGCCCATGATCATGGGATTCATCCTCGAACAGGGCTTCCTGCGGGTGAGTCTGTTAGCTCTCAGACCACTTATCCACACATGTGTTGACAATCAAGCTGCTGCTCCATTGGACTCTTCACCGCCGTGCCAAGAGATCATGGGCTTCATCCTCAAACAGGGCCTGCGGATGAGTGTCTTGTTGAGGAGCTTTTAAGAAAACAAGTCTGGGCTTCATTCATACTTGAACCAGCCTTCCCTCATACTCATTCCACTGCTGCAGCCGGCCTTCGTCCTCCGCACCTTGCCTTCTATTGCCCACTCTTGCCTGCCCCCACACACCCTCTTTCCCCACCCGCGAGGCTGTGGTGAGTTGCATAACGATGCAGCTGCAGCTGGCCTCCCTCTTCTGGCCATGCGTGCAAGTCATATGCAGCTGACGGCCAGAAGGCGGAGGCCAGCTGCACTACTTCCTGGGCACGCTGCTGCACGGCGGGGCCAAGTCATATGCACCCACTGTTGGCCCGCGCAAAACTTTTTCATCGTGCGCCGCCCACCTGCCCCCCTCCTGCCCCTCTACTCCCACCCTCCTGCCCCTCTACTCCCACCCTCCTCTCCATCCCTTTTCCCCAACCTCTTCCCCCTCCCGCCAGGCGGTGGTGAGTTTCATAACGATGCAGCTGCAGCTGGCGTCTGTCTTCTTCACCTTCTCCCTCGGCACGCGCGCCCACTACTTCCTGCGCACGCTGCTGCACGGCGGGGCCAAGTACCGCGCCACTGGCAGAGGCTTTGTTGTTCGGCACATCAAGTTTGCTGACAACTACCGTCTCTACTCACGCTCGCACTTCACATACGGGTGAGTCGCTCGCTGAGACATTGTTGATCAGTTTCCAAGTAACCGTGCCACTAGGAGGGGCTTTGTCGTTCGCCGCATCAAGTTTGCAGACAACTACCGCCTCTACTCGTGCTCGCACTTCACATACGGGTGCACAACACGAGGGTGCTTTCTATTGCATGCCACATCAAGTTTGCTGACAGCTGCTGCCTCTACTCGCGCTCATACTTCATAAATGGTTGTGAAAACACAAGGGGGGGAGGAAAAAGGGATGGGGGTGCTGATGGTGTGTAATCCTGCTGTATGAGGGCAGCAGCTCCGTCTTTTTCCCACCCTTGTCTTTCTCTGTCCACTGCCCCTGGCAATATCAGCAGCATATGCTGCTGACAGTATACATGCTGTATGGAGGTAGCAACTCCTCCCTCATCCCCCTTACCCCGCCCCTCTCCCTTCTCTCCGTTTCTGCTCGTGATGTGTTTCCCTCTCCGTGCAGCATAGAGGCAATAATGTTGCTGACAGTGTATATGCTGTACGGCGGCAGCAGCTCATGCCTGGTCTATCTGCTCATCACCATCTCCTCGTGGTTTCACACAATGTCGACAGCTACTCACATCGTGTCCTACCCCCTCCGCCCAACCCCTTGGCAGCATAGAGGCAATAATGCTGCTGACGGTGTACATGCTGTATGGGGGCAGCAGCTCCAGCCTGGTCTATCTGCTCATCACCATCTCCTCGTGGTTCCTCGCCCTCTCCTGGTGCTACGCGCCCTACATCTTCAACCCCGCCGGCTTCGAATGGCAAAAGTAACCACCGCTTTCAACTCCTTCATTTCCTCCTCGTCCGTTCTTCCCTCCTCGATTTCTCCCTCTTTAGTCTGGGATAATAATATCGATTTCTTCCGACTCAAAACTTCCTTCCTGTTCCCGCCGTGCCGCTGTGGATTGACTGTGCTGCTGTGGATTGGCCGAGGCAGGACGGTGGCGGATTTTGAGGACTGGGTGGAGTGGCTGTGGTACAAGGGCGGCGTGGGCGTCAAGGGCGAGCAGAGCTGGGAGTCGTGGTGGGATGAGGAGACGGTAAGCCATCTCATCTCACGCATTCACCTGAGGGCACTCACACTCACACACACTGCATGCTGGCCCGACTGCCCACATGCTGCTCTAGCACGCTCTTTTTGTGCACGCTCTTTGTTTGCATCCATGCACACGTGCTCTGCCTCTGCAGGGTCGCTGACTGAACCTTCCCATTTGTACCCATCTCCCCCCCCCCCCCCCCCGCCCACCCCGCCATCCGACTGACCCATCCCCCCCGCCCTTTCTGCTGGCAGGAGCACGTGCGCAGCATCCGCAGCCGCATCATACAAGTGGTGCTCAACCTGCTTTGCCTCCATGACGTTTCCCTGGCTCCGCACCCTAAACTCTCCCATTTGTGCCCGCCCATCCCCCCCATCCCACCCGCTGGCAGGAGCATGTGCGCAGCATCCGCAGCCGCATCATACAGGTGGTGCTGAACCTGCGCTTCTTCTTCGTGCCCTACGGCATCGTCTACCAGCTCAACGTCGCCCAGGGCAGCACCAGCATCCTCGTGAGTTTCGGATCTCAACACACAATGCATTCTTGCTTTTAGCTGGCTCAATGGCCACCACGCTTCTTCTTCTTCGTGCCCTACGGCATCGTCTACCCTCTCATCGTGGCCCAGCGCAGCACCAGTATCCTCATGAGTGCCATCACCCTGCTGCATGGCATCTGGCCTGATGTAGTTCCACTGTGGACTGCTATCCAACACATCCTGTCGCACCGAGTACAGTCACTGTGCATGCTGGCACTCTGCATTGTATATCACACTAGGCGCATGTTTCGCAAGTTCTAGGCTTACCAGCGTCACCAAAGGCCTCCATGTCAGATTCGTCTGAGTGTACCTTTTGGTCACCTCCCTCGTCACTCCTCGTACCATCCCCACTCTCCCTTCGCTGCCGTCTCCCAGGTGTATGCGTACGCATGGATCATCTTTGTCGCCGTCGCCCTTGTCTTCTGGGTGAGTTGAGAGAGCCGCGGGTGGGTGTTCTCACAGCATTGCCGTAGCTGGGCCTACTGTGCTCTGAATTGAAGAAAGTTGCTGCATCTCTTGGTGTCCCCACCCTGCCTCATCGCCCCAGCTCTTGCTTCAGTCGTTCATCCATCTCCGCCACAGCGTAAGCCCTTGCATGAAGCTCGCTCCTGTGCAGCCTTTCCCTAACCATCCCCTTCACTCTCCCCACCCCATAACTCGTACTCCTTTTTGAGTTGACTCAAATGTCACCCCCTCACCTCCCTCCTCCCCTAACCCTCACAACCCCACCCTTCCAGGTGTTCAACTTCTCACGTGCGTGGGAGGCACAGCTACCTCTCCGGCTGCTGCAGATCACAGCGGCAGTGCTCTTCGTGGCGGGCATTGCCGTGTGTGTCACCGTCACCTCGCTCACCGTCGGCGATCTGTGCGCCATCATCTTCCTCTTCATCCCCCTCAACGGCTGGGGCCTGCTGCAGGTATGCGCAGCTTTGTGCCAACCCTCTCTCCTCCCTCTGCCATTTACCCCACCTAACCAGGGCTAATTTTTGGTTTTGGCCAACCCTTACGATCAGTGTTGCTCAACAGCAAAAACCTGATTATCAGAGTATCCCTCTTTGAAAATCCTGATCTGTCAGGGTTTTTGCAGGTCTAGAAATTTTTACCCTGGGTCATCAGTGTACCACTTTTTAAAGCCCTTGTTTAGTTAGTTTTAACACTGCACAGAATGACAAAATCAATCATCATCATCAGACATGCCACACTGGTGTTCTTCGTGCTCACTTTCCTCTTCTGGCTCCCACTGGACTTTCTCTTTGTCCTTTCTCTCCGCTGGGGTAGGCATCGCCACTGATTTTGCCGGCCGTCTGGTTTTTTGCTTGCGCCAGATGTCCACCACATCCGACGGGCAGTTGGCAAAGGGGATTCCCAGGTTACGGGGAAGGGGGGTTACAGGAAGGTTGGGGGGGGGGGGGGGGGGGGGGGGGGGGGGGGGGGGGGGGGGGGCGGGGGTTGGATGGAACTCGCTTCAGGGTTAAACTCGATAATAGAATCGGCAACCCTGGCGACAGTGTAGCTTAATCGAAAACCCTGGCACATCAGGGTAAATGAAGGTCCCAAAAAAAATACCCTACCGCATCAGTGTTACTACCTAAAAACCACCCTGTTCATCAGGGCATCAGGGTGATTTACCCTGATAAAATAGGCCCTGCACCTAACCCATCCTCCCTTTTCATTTCTTTCCTGTCACCTTCCAAATCCAGTATCTTCCACTCCTCACCTGGACCTCCCGTACTCCCCTCTGTAAATCCTTGCGCGTGACTGTACGGCAGGTGATTATAGCCCTGCGGCCCGTGCACAACAAGCGGCTGTGGTGGTGGAGGCAGGTGCGCACCCTAGCGCGTGTGTACGATGCAATCATGGGGGGGATGATCTTCCTGCCAGTCGCAGTGCTCTCGTGGTTCCCCTTCTTTTCCACCTTCCAGACCCGCCTTGTCTTCAACCAGGCCTTCTCCCGAGGCCTCGAGATCTCTCTTATCCTTGCTGGGAAACCCTCCGATGCTGCTGCCTAGGGCAGGATATGTTATGTACAAGGGTGGTGTGTGTGAGTTATGTTTGGGTTTGGAAAGAGAAGAGGCATGTCCCTGCGGATTGGGGAACAGTCTCATACTTGTTAGTTGGTACTCTTCAGCATGCTGTCACCGATGGGATGCAGTATATGCATTCAGGTTGGTTCTTAGGGCGTGTTCCTACGGCCCCCTATCAGGCCGCCTCCTATCAAGCTCGGAAAAAATCAAACTGAAATTCGCGCGAACCCTAAACCCTTCGCGCATTTTACCAGGCAAGTCTGATAAGAGGTGCCTGATAAGGGACCGTAGGAACACGCCCTTAGGCAAAGGTATACTGAAAAATTAGGAATCAGATTAAGCATGCTATGTATGGAATAAAGTTGCCGAATATGTGGTTGGCACCACTTATCAATGACTTTACCGGTAATCTCGTGTCCACCTTCCAGTACCTCTTTGTTTGGACGTTTGTGCATAGTATGGATACCGTACCATTTCGAAACACCATACATATAGGTAGACCACACATTGTACGCACGCATACCACACAGTTTTTCTGAAAGTTGACTCAATGGCATAACTCCTTGACTCTACATAAAGACATGACATCAAAGTGTGCTTCTTCCATATTTCACCGGAGTATATATATATTTCCAACAGCTGGGATTGATGCAGAGGGTTAATATTAATATTCAAGTTTTGATTCAGTCACGGCTGGTTCTTGAGGTCCTTGTTCAAGCACAGTGCGGAGTGTCATAACTGCAAGGGAAGAAAGTAGCCAGGCCTAAAAACGATGCCATCGTTATTAACGATTCAGGCCACGTTCTTCTCCCCCTTGGAACCCACACCTCGATTGGCGCCGCCGCGGTTCGGTGTAGACTCTCGCCACAAGCAGATGAGGGGCGAGGCTCGCTTTCGATTGGCTATTGTGTGGCACGAAATTAGGGTCAACGAGCCATGCTTCGCTCACACATGGAGCACGCGGTGCCGCTGTATTCACCAGTGCAAGCAAGCGCAACTTCTTCATCCGTGCCGCAGTTAGTGGCATTGGTCATTCCCAGGGCAAAGCCTTGCTGTCCAGTGATTGGCTGGACTGAACGCCAGGCGAAGAGCTTCGATAAATCTATTAGCGAAATCGTGATTCTTCGTCATCTCGTATCCAGGAGGTGTCTTTTGGTGGGGGTAACAGCTTGGCAAGCATTTCGTTCGTACCTATGCAACCCATCCTCTTCCCCCATCCCCATTCCCCTCTACCGTGAGGTTTTCCAGCTTGGCTTGGCCAGTGTAGGTAGCTCACTACTGGAAAACAACTTAAATTCCTGAAACACTCTTGGTATTGACGTTTCCTAGCATCACAACTAGGCGCCATTTCCACAGTCGGACCTTCTGAGACGGTGCATTTAGCCGAGCTTCCGTTTTCTGGAAAATGTTGTGACGTTGTTTTGGCCTTCCTTGTTGCATCCTCGCCTGTTGATGCTGTCGAGCAGACATGGAATCTAGTAGCAAGGGAAAAGGGGATGGCAACGGAGAGCAATTAGGCTTTTGTAGAATATGCTTAGAGAGTAGTCCGTTACCAACACGTCAAGAGACGGGCCTTTCAGCGATATTCAATTGCGGTTTATCTTCGTCTGAAGACAGTCTGATTTCGCCATGTGCCTGCACTGGTATTTCTCTAACCCATGTGTCCAGTGCTGTTGCAAGCATCAGCGAAAAACGGAGTACGAGAATCCATCAGGCTGATTTATTATTGAGTAGCTTACATAATATTGACCGAGTTTCTTCAAGGCCAGCTTTCTCGCGAAGTGTGTTCTGTGTGATCCCTAGTCAGAGTCCTGACTCAGTCTCTTTCATTTCGCGAAAGGATGTCGAGAAGTTAATGCCGTGATCGTCGTAAAAAATCAGGGATACAAAACTGATTTCTGGCCTTGCCATTCACGTCCTAAATGCTTGAAAGTGTATCGAAGCTGCTCAATCTCCCGTGTTGCATTAATCTCACTTCGGTGGTTTAACATTCCAACCGCTCATGCAGGCACTCAAGCGTATGTGCATCTTGCGTGTTTAAGACAATGGCAATGGGCTGTGATGGCATCTCGACATCCTGGGACGAACTACACCCCAGCACTTGTGTGAGTGATTTCTCCCGGTTTTCTATTCTCGTGGTACTGACTGAGCCTTGCCATTGCGTGTCTCTTGCGCTTTTTATTATATCGGTGCTTCTCTTATCATGTGCACTTCCAATTCTGCAGATGTTCCGTCTGCACGCAACGCTTCTCGGTAGCGCCTCCTCGTTTATCAATAGGTCTCAGACTGCTTCGCCTGATCGAGTTCTACTCGCGAGAGCTCACAGGCTTCTTCGTTTTCCTGGTATGCCTCAAGTTTATGATGCTAATTCCTGGCTGAGCTTATGCAAAAAATCAGTACAGGAGCTTTACCTTCGCAACTTATTGCGGCTGACACCCATCGTCATCGTGCAGGTTACCTGCTATGTCTTGTTGGTGTTTCACATGGAGTTCGCCACGCTCATTTTCCAGCTCCACTCTCTATTCCACACTATCTCCAGGTTCGTTAATAGATAGGCCGAAACTGAGCCATTTCGGGAATGTTGTGCTGGTTAACCATTGCAGGCATTTTTGCAAAGCTAAAGCAACAGTTACTGATGACAATCTCGACCGAACGGCATGATAAGATCACACTCGGTTCGGCTGAAATGAAGCCGCTACACAAACGCAATTCAGTTCATGGGACCTCGTTGACCGCAATAGGCGGATGCTCGGTGATAATATTGCCATGGTATTTGTTCTCCCCACGCAACTCCCATCAGAACACTCTGGCGTGAAGGTGCATCTGTTTCCGTACATCCTGGAATGCTTTTGGTTGCCTCTCCCTCCATGCCAATCGCAGCCTCCATCTTTTATCAGTCAGTGGTACGATCTCCTTTGTTTCTCCTTCGTGTTGCTACTATTTTGAGTTTCGCCTTTCGCCTTTCTCACCAGGTTCTGTCTTGTTTGTGTGCTAACCCGAGATGAACGCAGGTGCTGTTGTATGATTATCATCCGTCAGTCGGAATAAGTGGCATCGTTATTAACAAGCCCATGCAGGTGAGTCCCATTCAGTTACTTCGTTGCAGACCCTTCTTTATGGATTGTTTTCACCTTTCACGCTCGTGAAATTTATGCAGGATGATGAATTAGGATCACACCTCCTGGACCTTCCTAAATCCGTCCGACGATCCTTAGCCAAGAATCAGCTCAACCTTGCGTGGGGAGGGCCAATCGGGCAGTCTGACTGGCTGTTGCTTGAACGCTGTCCATGCTGCGCCATGCCAGCGCGAGCAAGACGAATATGCTGCCGCTGCTCCTGTGCGAAACTCAGCCATGCTCGCAGCCCTGATGGAGGCTGGTCGCGCCAAGTCCTGCCAGGCCTGATCATAGGCTCCGACCTACCCTCCATACAGATGCTTCCCAGGGAACAGAAGCCTGAAATCTCAGATCCGACGGTTAATGTTCGGTGCTTTCTAGGTCGGACGCACATTGAGCTGGAATCGAATTCCACGAATTACGTTTTAGTTGGTCGGGCAGGTTGGCAGCCTGGACAGCTGGAAGCGGAAATTCGAGCAGGGTGGTGGTTGGTGAGGGCGGATGAAGCAGTTGCGGCAATGTCTCTGCCGGTGGAAGAGATGTGGAGAATGCTTTCTTTGGCTCGACCTCAGGATGAGAAGCCAGATGGTTCTAGTCCGTGGTCGGAGCAAAGTGGGAATGAGGATGATGATACTTGGAAGTTGCAGTGAGGGAGTGTGATCGTGGTGCCTGCTTGGTGCATGTGACAAATGTCCTGCATTGTGCCACTCAAGCTGTGGCATTGCAATGATCCAAATGGCTGAGGGTCTGCTTCATTGTTTTGCATGTTTGCATTCTGTAGGAAAAAGTGCCTGTCAGTCTTGCGGCCCAAGCAATGTCTCTTTGCTGGTGCTACTGCTCAATAAACTATTTTTCAATCTGCTGTGAAGAACAAACACAGGTGTATCATGGATCCATTCTGCCAGGATGTATAAGAGCGTGTTACTATCAGGCAACCTCGTATCAATTTCGCGTCAAACCGCACTAAAACGCATCCAACCGCAGTCGAACACACTGAAACGCATTTCACCACGCGAAACTGATACGAGGTGTTTCTGATACGAGGTGTAGGAACACGCTCTAATGCAAAGCATAAATTCCTGGCACTGGGAGCACCACGTGCAAAATGTCCTTCAATTTTTGCATGTCCATAGAAAAGTTTTTGGAGTATCAAGGATATAGTGGCTGGTAGGGTGGCAGTGGTTGAGGTGGAGGGGGTCCATGCCCCATCCCCTGACCTCCATATTGATCATGACCAAACTGCCCCATGGGACCCCCAAACCCATCCCCTAAGCCACCAACACCCATATCTCCCCCAGGCCCATACCCTGGTCTGCCCATGCCTCCTTCCCCTCCCATCCCCACATCCATCCCAAAACCCATCCCTCCACCCATCCCACCCAAGGGGCCTGGCCTACCCCCTCCTTGAAAACCGCCCTGCCCTGAATAACCCCCTCCTGGCCCCCCACCTCCCATGCTTCCGGGACCTGGCGGCAGGTTCGGCGGGTGCCCATGGAGTGGAGGCATTGAGTGAGCATGGGGAGGCGGAGGCCCATGGGGAGGGAGGGAAGGAGGAGGGCCGGAGGAGGAGAGGGAATGCGAGGCATGAGGGTGGTGAAACTGCCGGTGCTGATGCTGTTGGTACTGTTGGCTCTGCTGCTGGTATGGGTGCTCGTATTGCTCCTGATACTGCTGCTGCGGGTGCTGGTAGGAGGGGCGTCTATCGGAAGGAGGGAAGGGCTGAGTGCTGTGGGACTGGGACTGCTGGTGCCGCCGCTGCTGCTGCTGTGGGCGTGGCGGGTGGCGTGAACCAGACGAGCCGGCAGAGGGAGGGGCAGAGGCGGGCCGTGGTGCTGAGGGGGGTGGCTCCTTAGCAGGTGGGGGTCCTGGTGTTGGGGAAAAGAGGGGGAAGGTGGGGTTCAAAACTCGCTCACACTCACGCACGCACACAAAATCACAAACTCACTCACACAATCCAAATCATACTCACTGAAACTCAAACCGACACTCCCTCACACTCACACTCACACTCACCAGCACAACCAGGAGTGGCGGCGGCAGCAGCAGCAGAGGATGCTGTGTTGACGGATCCCATCAGGTCTTTCACAGTATCGCCAGGCTGGCTGCGGCTCCAGAACTTGGTGCTCTGGTCGTGACTGGCTTTTGGGCAGACTCAAAAGTAAAACAAGACTGTTTCCATACGGAGCACATTGGCTGCTACTACCCAGACTCACGCTCACACCCACACTCACACAAAACACACAATCCTACCCCCTCACCAGCATAGCCAGGAGTGGCGGCGGCAGCAGCAGCAGGAGAGGCGGTGTTAACAGAACCCATCAGGTCTTTCACAGCATCCCCAGGCCGGTTGCGGCTCCAGAACTTGGTGCTCTGGTCTCGGCTGCCTTTGAGTCAACTGTAGAGTCAAACCAGACTACACACACAGAGCTCGTTGACCCCTGCTACCCAGATCACACTGATACTCCACACACACTCACTCCCTCACATTCACACACACACACACTCACTCCCTCACATTCACTCACCCACACTCCTAACACTCACCAGCATAACCAGGAGTGGCAGCGGCAGCAGCAGCAGGGGACGCCGTGTTGACGGTTCCCATCGGGTCTTTCACAGCATCGCCAGGCCGGTTGCGGCTCCAGAACTTGGTTGTCTGATCGCGACTGCCGCTGCACAGAACGTGCCCTAGTGGGTGCCACGCCAGCGACAACACCGCGTTCTCGTGTGCTCCTGTCACCTCTGCTGCCGGCCCACTCGTGTTGGAACTGTGGAATTGGCACGGGGTAATAGGGGAAAGAGATTCTGAGCCGCTTAAACACTCACCCATGCCCAACTCATGCCCCAACCATGCCCCACCCATGCCCCACCCATGCCCAACTCATGCCCCACCCATGCCCCACCCATGCCCCACCCACGACCCACCCACGACCCACCCACGACCCACCCGCGACCCACCCATGACCCACCCATTCCCCAACCAGTCCCCCCCTCCCAACTCACCCAACGAACCAGAAGAGAATGCTGCCGTCAGAGCCGCCACTAGCCAGCAGGTCCTCGTGCCCGGGATGCCATGCTATGCTGTACTCACATCCTACTGTACTTGTACCAACCACCCCATTCCCACCCATGCCGCACCCATGCCCCATGCATCCCCCACCCATGCCCACTTCCCCATCTCACCCCACGAGCCAGAACAGGATGCTGCCGTCAGAGCCGCCACTGGCGAGCAGGTCCTCGTGCTCGGGATGCCATGCTATGTGTGCTTGCTCGCATCCTATTCTACTAACACCACCCCATGCCCCACCCCATGCCCCACCCCATGCCCCACCCCATGCCCCACCCCATGCCCCACCCCATGCCCCACCCCATGCCCCACCCCATGGCCCAACCATGCTGCCCACCCCCACCCCACTCACCCCACAAGCCAGAAGAGAATGCTCCCGTCAGAGCCGCCACTGGCGAGCAGGTCCTCGTGCACGGGATGCCATGCTATGGACGACACCTCTTTCGTGTGACCCTTGAACGTCTCCATCTCCTTGAGCGTGCGAATGTCGTACAGCTGGGGGGGGGGGGGAGAGAGAAGGGAGAGACGGAGGGTGCGCAGCACAGCACAGCACAGCGTATGAAGATCCAAAGACTCCAATTGGACCCTAGATTTGGGGGCCTTGGAAGAGATCACACACGGAGGGACGCGCTGTTTTGCTGTTTCATTAGCGGTCATGTGGATGCATAGGCTGACCACCAGCTCACTCACTCACCTTAAACAGCCAGTCGTCGTCGGAGGACCTTTGCATGGACTCATGAGTCGACTCATAAGGTGATAACTCACCTTCACTAGCTGGTCGTCTGAGGACGAGGCGAGCCAGTTGCCGTTCTGGTTCCAAGCCACTGACCGCACCGTGCGCTTGTGCCCATACCTGATGCACGATGGGAGAGGGGTGGTGGTGGGTGAGGGGTGGTGGTGGGTGAGGGGTGGTGGTGGGTGAGGGGTGGTGGTGGGTGATGGGTGGTGGTGGGTGATGGGTGGTGGTGGGTGATGGGTGGTGGTGGGTGATGGGTGGGGTGGTGGTGGGTGGTACATGGTCTGTGTTGGGAGATTGAAATTGGTGGTGGGATGCCCCAAAGACTCAGGAAAAAATATTGCCTCAAGGATATCTCAACACAGCAGAGTGACCCACAGGGTGCATACTTCCCGTCCTGTGCGTGCATCCCAGAGCTTTGAGTGTGTGTCCTTGCCACCTATCAACGGGGAATAAGAGGAAGAGAGGTCCAAAAGATGGCAAAAGCAGGGAGCATATAGGATATCAACAGCAGAGGAAAGATCGAGAAATGGACTGGCAGGAGATGAGTGCAATGTATTGTATGAGTGAAATGATGGATAGTCGGAACATGAGGGACGTGGATTACCCGAGACGATGAGGGAGTTGAAGGGGTGCCAGTCGACACACAGCACGTTCCAGCGGTGGCCTGCGAGGGTGACCTCGTCCTGGCAGCGCGCAAAGTCCCACACCTTCACTGCCGTGTCGTCAGAGCACGAGCAGAACTTGAGATCGGAGCTTGAAAAGCTGGATCGGTTGGGGGAGGGAGTGAGGCAGCGAGGGTGAGAGCGCGGAAATAATATGACTGGGTGGGACAAGACTTGCAAACATTCGAAAAAAAAATATATATATATATATATATTATATATGTATATATATTTCTGATACATGTGTACATTGTCCCGACACTTGGCCCAAGAAGAAATACCTGACGCCCTGCACGGACTCCTTGTGGGCGGTGGCATTCTCCTTCATCATGCGCAGATTGGTCTGGAAGTACCTGCCCAATCAACGCCAATCAACAGGGTCAATGCGGTCAATGCTGTTAGCTTCAAGCAGTTGAAACTGAAAAAGAGGTATGTATGAATATATAAATCGTAATAGGAAAAAGTTGCAAGGTCAAAGCAGACATACGATTATCGGCTGGCTTGCTTAATTGATGACATTTAAACTGTAAAATTAATCTCACTTGATGCATCCTGAGTCGTCCCCTGACACCAGCCAGTTGCCGTTGTGGCTCCACACCATGCTCCTCACCGCCACCTGATGAGCCTGCAGACGGTGCGCACAAGGGGGCGAAGGGAGGAACACAATCAGTATATCTGCACATCACCTGCCACCTGCCACCAGCAGCATACCCCCCACCCAGCAGAAGCAGCAACACTCCCCCCCCCTTTCCCCCCCGCAGCAGCAGCTCCCCCCCCAGCAGCAGCTCCCCCCCCAGCAGCAGCTCCCCCCCCAGCAGCAGCTCCCCCCCGCAGCAGCAGCTCCCCCCCGCAGCAGCAGCTCCCCCCCCAGCAGCAGCTCCCCCCCCAGCAGCAGCTCCCCCCCCAGCAGCAGCTCCCCCCCGCAGCAGCAGCTCCCCCCCGCAGCAGCAGCTCCCCCCCCAGCAGCAGCTCCCCCCCGCAGCAGCAGCTTCCCCCCCAGCAGCAGCTCCCAACCCAGCAGCAGCTCCCCCAGCGGCACCCCTCTTCCCCCCCCCTCCAGCAGCAGCTGCAAGCCTACAGACCACCCCGCACCTGCATGAGCATTTCGAAGTTGAAGGAGAGGCCGTTCCACAGCGTGAACTCACCGCAGCGCAGCCCCCCCCAACACCCCAGCAGCAACCTCAAGAGCAGCACCCACATCGCTACCCTCCCCCCGCACCCTCTCCCCCCCCCACCTGCATGAGCATTTCGAAGTTGAAGGACAGCCCGTTCCACAGCGTGAACTCGCCGCTCTGTGACCCTGTCAGCAGCCGCCGCCCTGTGGGCGTCCACTGGCGAGCGGTTCGGGGGCGTGGGGCAGGGTGGAGAGGGTGGGGTGGGGTGGGGTGGGGTGGGGTGGGGTGGGGTGGGGTGGGGTGAGATGAGATGGGGTGGGGTGAGGTAAGCAACGCGGAGAGGGGCGCTGGGAGAGAGGAAGGAAGACGAGATAGGGGTGTGTGGCGTGGCGGAGGAGAGGGTGAGAGCAGGGGGAGGGGTTTTGAGAAGGAAAGGCCCTTCCTTCTCAAAACACTTGTTTTCACACGTGGGGAGAAGGAAGGGCCATGTTGGGGGGGCATGAGGAGGAGGAGACTGATAGATGTGCTGTGATGTCAGCAGCAGGGTGTCGGCATGCAGTAACATACCATACCATACCATCAGCCCAATTCACCCTACCCCACCGCACCGCACCCCAGCGCACCCCATCCCACTGCATCCCATGCCGTGCCTTATCACCGCACTGCACCCATCTCCGTACCACGACTTGGTTGATGGGGCAGCGGATCTTGTTGGTGGAGGCGTGCACAAAGCGAGACGCGATGCTGGCTGCTGGGCGGTCCTCGTAGGCCATGCAGGGGAGCAGCTGGACAAGACGGGGGGGAAAGGAATGCATGGAGAGGGGGGAGGGGTGGGGGTGTGGGGGGGAGGGGAGTGGCGGAAGGTGAGAAGCGGAAGAGAAGAGGAAGAGAAGCGGGACAGAAGCGGGAGTAGTGTGAGGAGGCTCGAGAGCAGGGTGCAGGCCGGGCGTGCATATGCTATGCGGTGCCTAGGGGCTTTGTTGGAGAGTGCCTAGGGGCTTTGTTGGAGTGTGCCTAGGGGCTTTGTTGGAGTGTGCCTAGGGGCTTTGTTGGAGTGTGCCTAGGGGCTTTGTTGGAGTGTGCCTAGGGGCTTTGTTGGAGTGTGCCTAGGGGCTTTGTTGGAGAGTGCCTAGGGGCTTTGTTGGAGTGTGCCTAGGGGCTTTGTTGGAGTGTGCCTAGGGGCTTTGTTGGAGTGTGCCTAGGGGCTTTATTGGAGTGTGCCTAGGGGCTTTGTTGGAGTGTGCCTAGGGGCTTTGTTGGAGAGTGCCTAGGGGCTTTGTTGGAGTGTGCCTAGGGGCTTTGTTGGAGTGTGCCTAGGGGCTTTGTTGGAGTGTGCCTAGGGGCTTTGTTGGAGTGTGCCTAGGGGCTTTGTTGGAGTGTGCCTAGGGGCTTTGTTGGAGAGTGCCTAGGGGCTTTGTTGGAGTGTGCCTAGGGGCTTTGTTGGAGTGTGCCTAGGGGCTTTGTTGGAGTGTGCCTAGGGGCTTTGTTGTAGAGTGCCTAGGGGCTTTGTTGGAGTGTGCCTAGGGGCTTTGTTGGAGTGTGCCTAGGGGCTTTGTTGGAGTGTGCCTAGGGGCTTTGTTGGAGTGTGCCTAGGGGCTTTGTTGGAGTGTGCCTAGGGGCTTTGTTGGAGTGTGCCTAGGGGCTTTGTTGGAGTGTGCCTAGGGGCTTTGTTGGAGTGTGCCTAGGGGCTTTGTTGGAGTGTGCCTAGGGGCTTTGTTGGAGTGTGCCTAGGGGCTTTGTTGGAGTGTGCCTAGGGGCTTTGTTGGAGTGTGCCTAGGGGCTTTGTTGGAGTGTGCCTAGGGGCTTTGTTGGAGAGTGCCTAGGGGCTTTGTTGGAGTGTGCCTAGGGGCTTTGTTGGAGAGTGCCTAGGGGCTTTGTTGGAGTGTGCCTAGGGGCTTTGTTGGAGTGTGCCTAGGGGCTTTGTTGGAGTGTGCCTAGGGGCTTTGTTGGAGTGTGCCTAGGGGCTTTGTTGGAGTGTGCCTAGGGGCTTTGTTGGAGAGTGCCTAGGGGCTTTGTTGGAGTGTGCCTAGGGGCTTTGTTGGAGTGTGCCTAGGGGCTTTGTTGGAGTGTGCCTAGGGGCTTTATTGGAGTGTGCCTAGGGGCTTTGTTGGAGTGTGCCTAGGGGCTTTGTTGGAGTGTGCCTAGGGGCTTTGTTGGAGTGTGCCTAGGGGCTTTGTTGGAGTGTGCCTAGGGGCTTTGTTGGAGTGTGCCTAGGGGCTTTGTTGGAGTGTGCCTAGGGGCTTTGTTGGAGTGTGCCTAGGGGCTTTGTTGGAGTGTGCCTAGGGGCTTTGTTGGAGTGTGCCTAGGGGCTTTGTTGGAGTGTGCCTAGGGGCTTTGTTGGAGTGTGCCTAGGGGCTTTGTTGGAGTGTGCCTAGGGGCTTTGTTGTAGAGTGCCTAGGGGCTTTGTTGGAGTGTGCCTAGGGGCTTTGTTGGAGTGTGCCTAGGGGCTTTGTTGGAGTGTGCCTAGGGGCTTTGTTGGAGTGTGCCTAGGGGCTTTGTTGGAGTGTGCCTAGGGGCTTTGTTGGAGTGTGCCTAGGGGCTTTGTTGGAGTGTGCCTAGGGGCTTTGTTGGAGTGTGCCTAGGGGCTTTGTTGGAGTGTGCCTAGGGGCTTTATTGGAGTGTGCCTAGGGGCTTTGTTGGAGTGTGCCTAGGGGCTTTGTTGGAGTGTGCCTAGGGGCTTTGTTGGAGTGTGCCTAGGGGCTTTGTTGGAGTGTGCCTAGGGGCTTTGTTGGAGTGTGCCTAGGGGCTTTGTTGGAGTGTGCCTAGGGGCTTTGTTGGAGTGTGCCTAGGGGCTTTGTTGGAGTGTGCCTAGGGGCTTTGTTGGAGTGTGCCTAGGGGCTTTGTTGGAGTGTGCCTAGGGGCTTTGTTGGAGTGTGCCTAGGGGCTTTGTTGGAGTGTGCCTAGGGGCTTTGTTGTAGAGTGCCTAGGGGCTTTGTTGGAGTGTGCCTAGGGGCTTTGTTGGAGTGTGCCTAGGGGCTTTGTTGGAGTGTGCCTAGGGGCTTTGTTGGAGTGTGCCTAGGGGCTTTGTTGGAGTGTGCCTAGGGGCTTTGTTGGAGTGTGCCTAGGGGCTTTGTTGGAGTGTGCCTAGGGGCTTTGTTGGAGTGTGCCTAGGGGCTTTGTTGGAGTGTGCCTAGGGGCTTTGTTGGAGTGTGCCTAGGGGCTTTGTTGGAGTGTGCCTAGGGGCTTTGTTGGAGTGTGCCTAGGGGCTTTGTTGGAGTGTGCCTAGGGGCTTTGTTGGAGTGTGCCTAGGGGCTTTGTTGGAGAGTGCCTAGGGGCTTTGTTGGAGAGTTGATTCAAGTCATTGCCCACCTTGAGTGACGCGGGGACGGTGGGCACGAGGTCCGAGGAATCACGTGCAGAGAATAAAATAAAATAATAATAATAAAAGAATTAAAAAAAAAACAGCTGCAACGAAGTCAATTCAAGCGCACCTTGAGGGAAGCGGAGGAGGTGGGCAGGAGGTCAGAGGTGTGACGTGCGTCTAAGTGGCAACTGTTGAGGCATGTCAAATCAACCTTAAGCAGTTGGAGTCGACTCAGAGCGCACCTTGAGCGAGGCGGAGGAGGTGGGCAGGAGGTGAGAGGTGTGACGTGCGTCCCACTGGCGTGCGCGTTCGTGCAGATAGAGCGCCACCGTGGCGCTGTAGTCCACCGTTCGCCTCTGCATCCCTCTGCGCTGCATCCTGCGCGCTGCATACAAGGCAGGGGTGTTGGGAATGAGGGGGGATGACTGGGAAACGGAGAGGAGTGAGGAGGAACGGGAGGAGGGGGGGGGACTGGAAGCACCAGAGCACTTACCATCAAAGAACCCGCCTCTGCCACCGAAATCTCCGCCCCGCCCGCCACCATAGTCCCCCCTTCCGCCATACTCCCCCCGTCCCCCATACTCCCCTCGCCCCCCAAACCCTGCGCCAGGATGGAACCCGCCTTCAAACCCCCCTCCGCGCCCAAACCCCTGCCCGGGGCCCCCATGCCCCGGTCCCCCTCGTCCCCCCGGTCCCCCCGGTCCACCTGGTCCGCCTGGGCCTGGGATACCGCGACCGGGACCATGCCCCATCCCTGGTCCCCCCGGTCCTGGTCCGCCCATCCCCCCTCCCCCCGGACCTGGTGCCCCCATCCCCGGTCCGGGCCCGGGTCCCGGTCCGCCCATCCCTGGTCCCC
Organism: Closterium sp. Yama58-4; assembly: GCA_947470075.1. Classification (NCBI taxonomy): domain Eukaryota; kingdom Viridiplantae; phylum Streptophyta; class Zygnematophyceae; order Desmidiales; family Closteriaceae; genus Closterium; species Closterium sp. Yama58-4. The sequence continues at coordinate 120,972 of CANIUD010000097.1, forward strand.
CGGGCCCCGGTCCCCCCATCCCCATTCCCGCTCCCCGCCCCGGGCCTGGCGCGTGGCCGTACGCGAACGGCGGAGGCGGCTGCGCCTGCTGCGGCGGGCCCAGCGGCCCGGGCGGCTGATTCTGCATTTGCGCTTCACAGCAAGGTTGTGTGCGATACGATCAGATACGATGCGATCGGACGCGATGCGATGCGATGGGATGGCGAAGTTGCAGATAATTTGAGTGCGACGAGGCGATATTATTTCTGCGAGATCAGGGTGTGGGGTCTAGTGGAGTTACTTTCCTCAGGAATCGACATTAAGTACCGGCCCACGCAGCAACGCCGCTGAAAGCAAGGCTATTCTCGAAAGAACCCCTTTTGTGCTGCCTGCTATGGATGGGAGCAGCAATGGTTGCTTTGGAAATCGTAAAAAGCGTACGGGTTTTCTGATTGGTGGGGTGTGCTGGTTAGGGGTGTAGGGAAAATAGGCGAAAGACATCGTAAAAATTAATCGAGTTACCACACCAGCCCAGCTTGGTCCGTATCGCCTGACTGGTTTTGAGCATGGCCTGGATTCCACTAGGTTTCGCGTACCGCTCAATTCATCTCGCCTAGAGAGTCGCAAGAAACAAAGGTGACACGTTTCGCCTCGGCGTAACAATTTCTGGTTTCGCAGGAATTTCGAATTATCGCACGTAGTATGTGAGAGACATTCTTTGTCAGCTGTTGAATAACAACAGTAAATCTTGATTTTTAATCGCTCGTACACGAGGGACGAACGATGGAGGTTCTAGAGAGGGAAGGCCACAGCGGCCCCCCGTTAGTAGACCATTTGCCCATTCCCGAGACAGAGGAGCTACTGCTTCACCCGCCTCCCGACTTCCACGCGTCGCACGACGGCCCTTGCTCCCCGCATTCGGTGCGCTCCCCGCGCTCCCCGCCGCTACAGCTGCACTCCTCCCCCCCCGCCAGGCGCGCGCGGGGATCGCGCGGTCAGTATAGTGAGATTAGCGAGGAGGATTATAGCGAGGATGAGGACAATGATGGTGATAGCCTCCTGGATCCGTCAGGAAAACGAGGGAAGCGACGTCGACCGTTCGATTTAGATTTAGATCGACCGCTGGGTCCTAGTTCGCTCCCTTACCCCTTCTCCCTCCTCTCCTCGTATTCCTTTTCCTCGCTCTCGTCTCTCTGCTCCGATGCGATTTGGTTCAGATGGCCCGTAATCGCAGCCGTTGCAGTAATCATCCTCGTTATAATCTTCCTCACTTCCCCTGCATCAGTATCACCCACCACAACCACACCCCCATCGGACGGCTCAGATTCACTCTATCCGTCTGATCTGGACGGCACAGGAACCGGTTCGTCGCGAGAACCTAGAGGTTACCGACCGTTGCCAGTCGACTCGTTTAAAGGCGTAGACGCGTCCACTCTAGATCCGTCAACGTTACCGTCAGGCGGGCGGGGCGGGGGGGGAGGTGAATGGGGCACCGGCGCTGGCGGAAACTGGGGTGGCGGAAAACCGGGGGAAGACCCGCAGGAGGGGCTGTATCCGGACGCGAAGCCGGGGCGCGGAGGGGGGAGATGGGGGAAAGCGGGCGCGGGGGCAGGCGCGGGCGGCGGGGGACATTTGGGGGAAGAGGCGGCGGAAGTGGAGGATTATAGGGACTCCGCGGGGGTGGGGCGGGAAGGGGAGGTGGTGGGGGAGGATGGGAAGCGGAAGAGGAGCCGATTGGATGACGAGGTGGTGACGTGGCGCGGCGCGCCGTGGAGATTCGACGTCGGTGATTGGCTGAGCAGCTGCAATGGGGAGTCGGGAGTGATCAAGACCGTGGAGGTGGGTGAGAGGTTGGTGGGGGAGATTGGCGGTGGGGGAGATTGGCGGTGGGGGAAGCTATGGGGGAGGGAAGATTGGCGGAGGGCTTGAAAGATGGGGAGGTGGGATATGAATGGGATGGTGGGAAGGTTGGTAGTACTGCTGCCAATGAGTCATTATGTGGGTATTATGCCCCTTTCCACATGTGCATGCATCTACATGTGCATGAAATGGGATGCATGGTTATGGCACATGCATCGATCCATGTGTGCATGGCATGGCATGGCATGGCATGGCATGGCATGCGTGCAACAGGAGGTGTATGGCAACAAGTGCATGCAGGATTGCAACGGGGTGGGCACGTGTCACTACGACACCGGCCGATGCCGCTGCCGCATCGGCTACACAGGTGGGCGTGGCTCCTGAGTCCCAAGGAGCACCACTTCGTGGTCGGCGTGGCTCCTGAGTCCCAAGGAGCACCACTTCGTGGTCGGCGTGGCTCCTGAGTCCCTAGGAGCACCACTTCGTGGTGGGCGTGGCTCCTCACCCGTGTTACCCTGTTACCCGCTGGGTAACTGAGCACCCCAACTTGTAACTCTTCTGTTCCCCTGTTACCCGCTGGGTAACTGAGCACCCCAACTTGTAACTCTTCTGTTACCCTGTTACCCGCTGGGTAACTGAGCACCCCAACTTGTAACTCTTCTGTTACCCTGTTACCCGCTGGGTAACTGAGCACCCCAACTTGTAACTCTTCTGTTACCCTGTTACCCGCTGGGTAACTGAGCACCCCAACTTGTAACTCTTCTGTTACCCTGTTACCCGCTGGGTAACTGAGCACCCCAACTTGTAACTCTTCTGTTACCCTGTTACCGGCTGGGTAACTGAGCACCCCAACTTGTAACTCTTCTGTTACCCTGTTACCCGTTGGGTAACTGAGCACCCCAACTTGTAACTCTTCTGTTACCCTGTTACCCGTTGGGTAACTGAGCACCCCAACTTGTAACTCTTCTGTTACCCTGTTACCCGCTGGGTAACTGAGCACCCCAACTTGTAACTGTTCTGTTCCCCTGTTACCCGCTGGGTAACTGAGCACCCCAACTTGTAACTCTTCTGTTACCCTGTTACCCGTTGGGTAACTGAGCACCCCAACTTGTAACTCTTCTGTTACCCTGTTACCCGTTGGGTAACTGAGCACCCCAACTTGTAACTCTTCTGTTACCCTGTTACCCGCTGGGTAACTGAGCACCCCAACTTGTAACTGTTCTGTTCCCCTGTTACCCGCTGGGTAACTGAGCACCCCAACTTGTAACTCTTCTGTTCCCCTGTTACCCGCTGGGTAACTGTTTCTAGATTACGACAGAGGCAAGAAATGGAGAACAATGTAGCACTGGTGTAATGCTGTGTCTTCCGTTTCTTGTGATTTGTTTCTTGTCACCGCTGCGCCGCATAACTGTCCTACTGCCTGCCTGCCTAGTAGCAGGAGTGGACTGTTCTCACAAGGTGCTCTTCTTCTGGAGACGCTTTAACAACTAGTCTCTCTTGTCGCAACACCCATCCCTGTACTGCACTGCCCACCCGCCCAACTGACAGGAGCGGACTGTTCACACATGGACGCGCATCCCTGCTCCTCCCCACCCACTTCCTCCCCCGGAGTGGTGGCTGGGAGCTTGTGGGCGTGTGCAGGGGAGTGCGATTTGCACTCGGGCCTCTGCTTCTGTGGCGCTGCCTCGCTCTTCCCCCTCCGCCCCGTCCCTGATCCCTGCGGCTTCGCACATGACTTGTGAGTGGCATCACCTGCCCTGCGAATGCATGAGATGCGATGTGAGTGCCCAGCGGGAGTGCTGGCCAGGAGCGCGTGGGCGTGTGCAGGGGACTGCGTCCTGCACTCGGGCCTCTGCTTCTGTGGCTCCGGCTCGCTCTTCCCCCTCCGCCCCATCCCTGATCCCTGCGGCTTCGCACATGACCTGTGAGTGCATCACCTGTGAGTGCATCACCTGTGAGTGCATCACCTGTGAGTGCATCACGTGTGAACAGATCTCGACGGGATCCTGCCAGTGCAATACATATGCATTCTTTGCCCCGCTTCTCCTCTTTCCCTCCTCCACTCTCGCCCGCTTCTTCCTCCTCCTCCCCCCCTCAGAGCAGCAGCGGTGGACAGAACCCGAAAGGACACAGAAGCCTTGTACGCCAACACCTCGCACTACCCTGGCTGGTGCAACACGTGTGTTCGCTGCCCCGTTTCCTCCGCTCCTCCTTCCCCCTCCTTCCCCCTCCTTCCCCCTCCTTCCCCCTCCTTCCCCCTCCTTCCCCCTCCTTCCCCCTCCTTCCCCCTCCTTCCCCCTCCTTCCCCCTCCTTCCCCCTCCTTCCCCCTCCTTCCCCCTCCTTCCCCCTCCTTCCCCCTCCTTCCCCCTCCTTCCCCCTCCTTCCCCCTCCTTCCCCCTCCTTCCCCCTCCTTCCCCCTCCTTCCCCCTCCTTCCCCCTCCTTCCCCTCCTTCCCCCTCCTTCCCCCTCCTTCCCCCTCCTTCCCCCTCCTTCCCCCTCCTTCCCCCTCCTTCCCCCTCCTTCCCCTCCTTCCCCCTCCTTCCCCCTCCTTCCCCCTCCTTCCCCCTCCTTCCCCCTCCTTCCCCCTCCTTCCCCCTCCTTCCCCCTCCTTCCCCCTCCTTCCCCCTCCTTCCCCCTCCTTCCCCTCCTTCCCCCTCCTTCCCCCTCCTTCCCCCTCCTTCCCCCTCCTTCCCCCTCCTTCCCCCTCCTTCCCCCTCCTTCCCCCTCCTTCCCCCTCCTTCCCCCTCCTTCCCCCTCCTTCCCCCTCCTTCCCCCTCCTTCCCCCTCCTTCCCCCTCCTTCCCCCTCCTTCCCCCTCCTTCCCCCTCCTTCCCCCTCCTTCCCCCTCCTTCCCCCTCCTTCCCCCTCCTTCCCCCTCCTTCCCCCTCCTTCCCCCTCCTTCCCCCTCCTTCCCCCTCCTTCCCCCTCCTTCCCCCTCCTTCCCCCTCCTTCCCCCTCCTTCCCCCTCCTTCCCCCTCCTTCCCCCTCCTTCCCCCTCCTTCCCCCTCCTTCCCCCTCCTTCCCCCTCCTTCCCCCTCCTTCCCCCCCTCCTTCCCCCTCCTTCCCCCTCCTTCCCCCTCCTTCCCCCTCCTTCCCCCTCCTTCCCCCTCCTTCCCCCTCCTTCCCCCTCCTTCCCCCTCCTTCCCCCTCCTTCCCCCTCCTTCCCCCTCCTTCCCCCTCCTTCCCCCTCCTTCCCCCTCCTTCCCCCTCCTTCCCCCTCCTTCCCCCCTTTTCAGAGCAGCAGCGGTGGACAGAACCCGGAAGGACACGGAAGCCCTGTACGCCAACACCACGCACTACCCCGGCTGGTGCAACACGCGTCCAGAGGCCGTGGGGGTGGGCATGGGCGGCAGCATGGCGATGGGCGGGGCAGAGCCGCGGGCGCGGTGCACGTGTGACTATGACGGGGCTGTGGGCGCCTTCTGCCACGTGCCTGTGGCGGCCTTCTGTGTTAATCAGTGCTCAGGGCATGGCATGTGCATACGAGGGCACTGTCAGGTGTGTGTGGGCACCACAACAGGTGTGTGTGGGCACCACAGCAGGTGTGTGTGGGCACCACAACAGGTGTGTGTGGGCACCACAGCAGGTGTGTGTGGGCACCACAACAGGTGTGTGTGGGCACCACAACAGGTGTGTGTGGGCACCACAACAGGTGTGTGTGGGCACCACAACAGGTGTGTGTGGGCACCACAGCAGGTGTGTGTGGGCACCACAGCAGGTGTGTGTGGGCACCACAACAGGTGTGTGTGGGCACCACAACAGGTGTGTGTGGGCACCACAACAGGTGTGTGTGGGCACCACAACAGGTGTGTGCTTCTGGGGGGAGCGAGGGGAGGAGCAGAGCCCAGAGCTCGGTGCGCGTGTGACTATGACGGGGCTGTGGGCGCCTTTTACCATGTGCCTGTGGCGGCGCTTTGCATTTACCAGTGCTCGGGACACGGCACGTGTATACAAGGGCATTGCCAGGTGTGCGACTGGTGCTATGCTATATGCAATGCAGTGTTTTGTCAATCGCCAGTTTACCTGAAAACGGCTACCTTATGCATCCCCTTCCCTCAACTCCCTTGCCCTTTCCCTCAACCCCCTTGCCCCTTCCCTTTACCCCTCCCTCCCTCACCCCTCCCCCTTGCATCCAGTGCAACGAGGGTTGGTTCAGCGTCGATTGCAGCGTGCCCTCCCAAGCCACTTTCGCCGACCCTCAGCTCCCGGCCTGGCTGCAGCCCTTCGACCAGGCCAAGAGGTTCGGCAGCGGCTCCGGCTCCCGGACCTCCACCGAGCCTGGCATCGCTGCACAACCCCAAGCAAGAATGGGAGGAGGGGGGTTGGGTGGTGGAGGGAGGAATCATGGACCTACGGAGGAGGAGGAGGAGGCTGCGTTAGAGGCAGAGATGGGCGGGGAGGAGGGGGAAGGGGAGGGAGGCGAGGAGGAAGGAGGGGGTGGAAGGGCATATGGGGGGAAGGGGGCAAGGGGAGGGGAGAGGGGGGGAGGAGGAGATGAGGAGTTGGGTTGGAGGAGGCGCAGGAGGAGGAGGAGACTGCTTGGGGTGGAGGATGAAGGGGGCAATTTATTGGGGTGGCAGACACATAGGCGAGGTGCTTTGGGTGGTGACCTGGTGGGTAGTTCTGGTGGCAAGGGTGATTATGACGAGCGGGAAGCACCTGTTGTTGACCACAGCTTGAGTGGTTACAACGAACGCCGATGGCTTAAACGGAGGCAGGACGAGGAGGAGGAGGGGGAGGGGGAGGGGGAGGCTGAGGAGGACGCAGAGGGAGGGGGATACGATGGTGAGGGTGCTGCTGGGACAGGGAGAAACGCTGCTGGTGGTCGGGCAGGTGCAGCAGGTGCAGGGGGGGCAACAGGGGGAGCAGGGGGGCGGAACGAGGTGGTGAAACGGCGGCCGTTGATCTACATCTACGATCTACCACCGCAGTTCAACAGCCACTTGCTGCAGGGCCGGCGCGGCAAGAAGGAGTGTGTGCCTCGGCTGTACGACCGCCTCAACCGCACCGCCTTCCTGCCCGACCATATCCACGGCATGGAGGTAAATAGGGTGATTATGGCATGGAGGTAAGAAGGGTGATTACACCCATGGCATGGAGGTAAGAAGGGTGATTACACCCATGGCATGGAGGTAAGAAGGGTGATTACACCCATGGCATGGAAGAGCGTGGCATGGAGAAAAAATATCTCCTTAGGCATGGCTCTTTTTTTGTCTCTGCCTTGCAACTAAAACCACCTCATCTCATCTTTCACTGGATCCCATTTTGTGCGTCCCACACTGTAGAAAAACAGACCTAATGTGCACAATGTGCACAAGGAGAGGCTGGTTCTGAAATGCTGAAAGGTTCTAGAAGCAGTAAATCAACTGAAGTGATGAATACAAGCAAAACAAAGGCTAAAATAGGCAGAAAATGAGGAGAGCTAGCTTGGAGGCGACTTGGGCTGGTCCAGGTGAGGAATTTGGTACCCAAGGGACTTGGGGTGGCCAAATGGGTGCTCAAGTCGCCCACAGTCAAGATGGGGACGTGAGGGACCCTCAAAGTGGGCCTGGAAGCGCCCCCTACAGTGGAACCGCGATTCCACGAATTGGAAACGCGAATTCCAAGTTGGAGCCGCGTTTCCAATGTTGAAATTCGTGGGTCCAGGCTGGAGCCGCGTCCCCAAGATTGGGAAACGTGCTGAGGTGCCCCAAAGCCGAATTTGGGGTGCCTAGCACTTGATAAAGTCACTCAGGGGGCACCCTATAACTAATATAACCCAACCCCTATTGTCTACACTATTATAATGTAAACAAATACGTACAAACTTTAAATAAACTAGTGAACAAAACCTGCAGCAAATTTAAAGGAAAATAAGTACCCAACAACACACACCCCTCCTTGGTCCCCATCCTGTGTCCCCCAGATCGCTGCGGGCCAGCAAGCACCTTTTCAACCTCCTCCCTTCCCTTCTCTTCCCCTGCTCAACCCCTGACCCTGCTCGCCCCGTCCCTGCCTTCCCCAGATCGCCCTGCACGAGGCGCTGCTGGCCAGCAAGCACCGCACGACCAACGCGGAGGAGGCGGATTTCTTCTTTGTGCCCGTCTACGCCTCCTGCCTCTGGCTGCGCCTCACCAACGGCGGAGATGCTTCCGGCATCCAGCTCCTGGTAGGGCGCTGGCGCTCTCACAGTAAGAACCGACACTGCTTTGCGCAAGTACGCTAAAGCACTCACGTAACCAGGCCTCTTTCACTCACTCATGGGTCTTGTCTTGACACATCTCGTACCGTGAGGAATCCTCCTTGTGGTGTGCCTCTGAACGCCTCACATGACCCCTGCTCACCGTAAACACACCTCTCTCTCCCCACGTCTTCCTGGTGACTTTTGAGTCCACTCAAAAGACCTTTTGGTGACTTTTGGTGACTTTTGACCCCTGCTCGCTGAGAATTATGTCACAAGACCTGCTCACCGTAAACACACTTCTCTCTCCCCACGTCTTCCTCACCTCTCCCTCCTCTGCACTGCACTGCACTGCACCCCATTACCAGCCACACGTGCAGGGCAACTGGGCATGGCATGTGACAGAGATGTATGCTGCAGTGCACCGCCACATCATGCATGCCTACCCCCACTGGAACCGCAGCCGCGGCCGTGATCACCTCTGGGTGAGGGTCTCTCTCTGGTTGTTCCTTACAAGGTGCTCGGTTATAAGGTGCCGTGTGCATTTCATACCATGTCACACTCTCTTCCCATAGTCTATGTTATCAGCAATGTCAAACTCACCCCCTACCCACCCTCACCTTCCCTGCTCCTCCAGCCCATGGGACGACTTTTGAGGCGCCTCAAAAGACCCCACCCTCACCTTCCCTGCTCCTCCAGCCCATGGGCACAGACGAGGGAGCATGTCTGGCCCCGCAGGCCATCTGGCATGGCAGCATGCTCACGAACAGCATGGCAGCATGCTCACGAACAGCATGGCAGGACGCTCACGAACAGCATGGCAGCGCACTCCCACTCAGTCACTCCCTCCCCAACCCACTTTTACCGCCCCTTCCTGCCCCTCTTCCCCCGGCCCCTACGCCCCCCAGCCCATGGGCACAGACGAGGGAGCATGTCTGGCCCCTCAGTCCATCTGGCATGGCAGCATGCTCACCAGCTGGGGCAACAGCATGGCGGCGCACTCCCACTCAGTCAAGGCGGCGCCGCAGCAGCGGTGGGACGACATACCCCTCACGCTGAGGGGCGGCCATCTGTGCTACTCCGCTGCCAAGGATATTGTGCTGCCAGCCTGGCTGCCACCCAATGTGAAGCACCTGCATGAACAGTACTGGCTCAGGTAGGCCGGAACCTGTGCGCAGCAGATGCTGCCTCTTCCTCGGAATTCTCCCGTTCCAACCCATGTTGCAACCTTGTCCACCCCACGTTCATTATGCTCCTCCTCTCGATCTGATTCGCTCCACTCTCTCCTTTTTTTTTTTTTGCAAAGAGCAGGTCATTTGAGGAGAGGGAGCACCTCTTTTATTTTGCTGGTGACTTAGGCTCCGAGTACAAAGGGGGCTCTCCTGATAGCAGGTATATTCACTGCATGCACATGCAATCAATCTGAGCCATTGAATCTGTCAAGATAAAACAGCCAAGGAAAAATTGGTGGATGGAATGGAACTAGGGTACAGGACTGGAGGACAGAAATGACCTTCACTTGCTTCTTTTTCTGGATTCAACTCTGTTTTTTTTTTTTTTTTTTTTTTTTTTTTTTTTCCTCTCTCTCTCTCAAATTTCTTGCCTTCTTTTTCTGCCTGCCGAACGTGCAGGTTCAGCTTTGGCATTCGGCAGGCCGTGGCTCGAGAATTTGCCTCGGTGCCAAACAATAAGGGGCAGCTGGGATCCCAGCAGGAGGAGGGGGTGATTGTGACGAATGAGAGGGGCAAGGGGCACAGCGCTCAGCTGGGTAATGCACGGTTCTGCGGGGTCTTTCCGAGCAATGGCTTCAATGCAGACATGGAAGAGGCGATAAAGCATGGCTGCATCCCAGTCATCATTCAGGTACATCATTCCTGTCTTTTTTTTTTTTTTCTAATCCCTGTCATCATTTTTGTTCTACTCCCATCTTCCTTCTGTTCCCCTACCCTTGCATCAACTCCCTGCGGCTGTTATTCCCTATGTTTTTTATCCGTCGCCTGTCTACTTCCTTCCAACTAAAAATCATTACCTAATTTTTGTTTCGTTTTCATGGGATGGCAATGGTGAGGTGGGTGAGTGGTGGGCATGGTGATGGCAATCATGGGATGGAGGAATGGTGCGTGTTGGGTATGGGGTGGGGATGGTGAGTGGTGTGCATGCATGCATGCATGCATGCATGCATGCGTGCATGTGTACATGTGTGCACACATTGTACAACAGGACGGCATCCACCTGCCATTTGAGAACGCTCTGGACTATGCGTCATTCTCAGTGCGCATAGAGGAGAGGGACATTCTCAACATGCTCACCAAGCTCAAGGTGCTGCTGATAGTAGTTTTAGAGACTAGGTCATTCTGGCCTGGTTGGTTCCTGCATTCTACCCCTCCCCCGCTCCTTTCCTTTCCGCACTGTCCGTTCCCCTTTCCTCTTTTCGGTTTGTGAATGTGTATGACACTGTTGTGTAATTATTGTGTAAGCGGGTCTTGCTGTTCTCCTTTCTCATCATGCGCTCCATGTATGTGCCAACAGGCTATCACTGCTGAGCATGGGAGTGTGCTGCAAGGTACAGTGCAGAAGGTGTGGCAGCGGCTGTCATACCACTCGGTGATCGCACAGGAGGCCAAGAGGCAGCAAGATGAGTATGGACACAATGAGGCTTGGGCGTTTGGCATCAGCCTGTTAAAAGACGACGACGCCATTGATACACTCATTGAGGTCTGCATTGCACCTTAGAATGAAGCTGTGTCTGCATTGTTTTGCGAGGTCTTGGGTTGCGATTCCTTACATAACTGTTTTTTTTCGTGGCTGTGCATGCTTGCAGGTGCTGCACTACAAGCTCCACAATGACCGATGGCGTAGAGTATTCAATTACAAGCAGTCCCGGGATGAGTTGGAAAAGTATTTTGGCGTACCCAAGTCATGTCTTGTAGTGTGATGTACAAAGCCGGCCACAAAACTCTGATTAGTTTGTTCGATCATGCTGCTCAAGTTGTAGTTGAGAATCAACAAATAGCCAGCTATGTTGATGCCCAGTGAAACTAAAAAGGCTCGTAATTTGTACAAATGTGTCTGTTTGATTGTACGTCTATAAATTGCTGGGAAAAAGTAGTGTTCCACATCCTATGTACCATGTTTATGCGTGGAGTGTAGAAACCACACCCTATGTCCGTCCCACCCTTCAGCTGACTTCAAGGGGTACAAAGGGAGGTATTGAAGTTACCTCAATTCTCAAGGCTTCGCGATTCGGCTTGGATCATCCTTCACCCACGAAATGGGCCTTTCGAATGAAGGTCCAGTGGCATTCAGATTCACCGTTCGAATCATGACATGCGATTGTACATCCTTTCTTTCTTAGTTTTCTGGGTCACACGACAGCTTCGGGAATATTCCACTGGAGACATCATGGCGAACGCGGCTCCGCTTAATCCGTCCGCCGCGGCAATGGCAGCAGCACAGGCTATAGTAGCACTGCGAAAGGTCTCAAAAGCGGCCGCTAACGCCAACCTGAAAGTCCCGGAGAATGCAGCAACTTATGAAGCTCGTGCCTGCGAGGTTGAGCTTAGCCACTTCCGTAAGGGGATAGTAGAAAAGCTTTGATATTCGAATCTTTGGCATGTATAAATCCTAATGCAACCTCACGCATTTTTTCAGGTGGCATGGACGAACGCGAGCTGAATCTCACGCTACACGTCACGAGCCTGACCCGTGCGATTACTCGTGAACAGCTTCTTCAACTATTCTCCTTCTGCGGAACTGTCACCAGATGTGACTATCTCAACGACGACAGGTCCGTCGCTCATATTCGTTTTTCGACCCCGGGAGAAGCGAAGGTCGCCTTGGACATGAACAACATGGAGATTGCAGATGTGAAGTTGAAGGTTGAGCTGGCGAAAACCGCTCAAGAAAGGATACAGACAGCTCTGACAGCATCTGCCAACGCAATTTCCAATTTCCTCCCCGGACATGAAGGGAGAGCCACCGCAGCGTTGCAAGAGATCGTCGCAAAGCCAATGCTGCAGTTTCAAGAAGCGCTTGCTATGCAACAGAATGCCACCCGAAAGCCTTCGGGCGCATGTCCCCCCTCAGCGGCGGCTGCTTTGGCAATGCAGAGAGCTAAGGAGATTAGCAAGGTCCTGACATCCAAGGCCTCGCTCGATGACACGTTACAAAAACGCAGGTCAGTCCTGGTTGCAGAAAGAAGCATCTCCTTGAAAAGAAAACATGAACCGCTGACTGGTCTGACTGGTTATCGTTGTCAATGCTGCAGGTATGAGAACGTCAACACAGATGACAGGAGAAAGCCTGACACCCAACCAAGACACAGGCTCTCATTCAGGGATCGCTCTGGGGGTTCTGATTTTGGCACATCACAAAGCAGAAGGAAAGGCTGTGGCCGTTCTGAAAATTTCTTTGCGCAGGACTCCAAGAAAACCTCATACATTGGTTCAAAACGCAGGCACCACTGGGCAGATAGCTATGATTGCAAGCACGAGGATAAGAGAACATTCCTTCAACGCAACCCAAGCTCCCCTGAGAGCAACCAAGACAGATGGCAAATGGCACAGGGTAGGACCCTCCACACACATGCTTTTGGTGCAGAAGAATAAGCATATTACATCTAGCACAGCACTGGATTTCACAGGATGAGGCTCAATACTGTAGTAGTTTATGTACACATGAAGTTATAATGTATGGCCGGCTGGGATATCTGGAATGCTTGTGGGTTAAATAAGGCCATGGCGAATCTCAGCAACCACAACATGCAGCTCTGGAAACAATGCTAGTATGACCACTTCCAAGAGTGCATGCGCCAGCTGCTTTACACACACCTGCGACTGCAATTGCCCAACAAACAAACAGTGAGTGGAATTGAAATCATGCAACAGGAATGCCCAAGGAAAAAGGGAAAGAAGTTCTTTTGCGAGAAACGGTGACGGGCACTGCTACACAGCCATAGCCCACCTGCACAAAGCTGAACAGGTCTGAAACTGATCGCTGATAGTGCCGCAAACCAATCAGTGGAACAATTGAAGCAGGCGCCATTTCTGCGTAAAAGAAACCAGAAGAGAGGAAACAATTAGTGCTTATGTACCAATGTCAAACCAAAAACCAGCTCTATCTTGCCATGAAGAGTTACCAAGCAGAAGCTGATGAACTCGAGCAGCCTTGTCAGCAGCCTCCAGTCGCTGCTGGAAGGACTCTGGAGGTACGTTGAGCCCAAGAGGGTCGGGACGAGTGACAGCAGGCGCAGAGGAGCCTGTGCGGGAGCTCGAAGCTGCCACTGAGGCTCGGTAATTCGGATGGCGCGAGTAGAATATACCATCCGGCCACAACTTCTGATGAGAATCAAGAAGGGTTTTTGAGGGAGAAACAGATCAAGAATACAGAGATGAAATGTAAGGGGGTGAACAAACGGATATGGAACAATGAACAAAAGTGGGTTGGGTGTTGAGGGTTCAGGGGGAAAGAGGGGGGTGATGGTGTCATTTAGGAGTAGGAGGGGGTATGAGAGGTGGGGTTGGCAGGAGAGGAAGGTGTGGGAGGGAAGATGAGGGTGCAGAGTGGACAGGCCCAGACCTGGTGCAGGGAGCGAATGACTGTGGCAACGGTGGATTCTGTGCGGAGCTTCTGGATCTGTGAGAGCAGGAAGTCATCAATGGCATCCCCCATGCTCAGCTCCAACACCTGCCGCGCCACCCACACCACCTGCCGCCTGTCGAGGACCAGGGTCGGTGGAGGAGGGAGAGATGGAGTCGGTGATTCATAAGGCAGTGAAAAACAAGGAGAAGTCAAGTAACACTGATACCACTGTCTCACTGGACTTTCGTCACACTTACCTCGTTCTGTGTGACGCCCCACCATGGCAACCTGATCCAGCAATGCCATGCCATGGGAGTCTCACCTGATCCAGCCGTGGTCGTCGAGGTGCAGCAACACTTCCACCAGCCGCAGGAGAGGCGCACTCAGCTTCGCAGCAGTCCACTGTGGCATGGCAGGCATGACATGGCATGGCATGGTACGCAGCCGGGCACACCCCAAGGTGAATGGGTAGGAAGGGAGAGGGAATGGAACACACGTGAAGGACGGAAGACGCAGTGGAAGACAAACAGCTGTTAAGGAAACAGAAATAAAACATACAGACATGGGTTCACGTGCTGGGCTGAATCTGCCAGTGAATGGAGTGACTTACATCAGCAGGAACAGTTGCGTCTAGTGCACTCCCCCCTTCGTGCCTTCTGCCAGACCTATCTCTTTCCACGGCTCCTCGATCCACGGCCCCTGCTTGCTCTGCTGGCACATGCAAGCCACGCGGAGGGAGTGCTCCCACCACCACCCCATCCTCATCCTCCTCGTCCTCCTCATCCTCGTCCTCCTCATCACCATCTGCCTCAAACAATCCTGCCGGAGCTTCTGCTCTCCCACTAAAACCTGACTCGCAATGCCCACCAATTAGACCATCCTCATGCCCATGCTCATCTCCAGGCATACGCGCAGCACTCTGCCACTGGTGCTGCTGCACCCGTCCTCCCTCGTCCCCTGCTCCCTGTGCACCTCCCTCCTGCGCCCTCTGCAGGGCATACTCCAGCCCGCCAAGGCTCTGCCTCGACCCATAGCTCAACACATCGTCCTCCCCATCAGCCTCCCTCTCCCCAACCATCCCCACACCACCACCCCTCATCCCTCCATCCACCATACTCCCACAGATTGGGGTCTCACCTCTTGGGCCCACACGCCTCTTCAACCCCCCATCAACCTCTCTCCTCCCTCCTTCACTGAAAATATCCCGCCCAGCCCAAGCACCTGCTCTCTCCTCGCTCCCCTCCTTCCCATCCTCCCCCTCCTCCTCTCCAATCCCCTCTGACAACTCCCCTACTCCCTCCCAAACCGTAGAAGGACGGCCCTCCCCTTTCACCATCCTCAACTCCTCTCGACCACGCAAACCCACTCTACGCCCCTCACCACCTCCGTCCCCACTCCTCCCACTACCACCACTACCAAATTCTCGTTTCTGTCGTCCAATCCCTGCTCTTCTAATCGCCTCCTCCTCAACCACCCCCGCCACGTGGCGGCTGGTGGTTGGTTGGGCAGGGCGGTGATGGTAGCGAGGGGACGTGGCAACAGAACTGGTGTCATCCCCGTTAGTAGCAATGGTGGAGAGCAGCTGCAGCTGGGACGTGCTTTTAACGCGCTGCCACTGCACATCGTCTGTCACCTCATCCACACTCACTGTAAGGAGGCATGAGGGAATCAGTAAGGAGGAAAAACTTATTGAAGTCTCTAAAAATGTTTCTAATGCGCTGCCAATGCACATCATCTCTTACCTCGTCCAGACTCACTACAAGAAGGAATGGGGAAATCAGTGAGTGACGAGGGCAAGGTGGGGGAAAGGGGGAGGAAGGGGGGTGGAGGGGGGGTGGAGGGAGGGTGGAGGGGGGTTGAGGGGAGGGGCGGAAGGGAAGGGAGCGAGGGGATAAAAGCGAAGGTGGTTGGAACAGTGGGTTGGGCTGCGGAGGTGCAGGGTGGTGACTGTTAAAAAGTGAGTGAGAAGCTAGTGTTGTAAGAATGTGCTTAACAACATGCCTCGCGACAAAAAAATATCAGCTGAAGTAGCAGGGAGAGAGGAATGCTCACAGGCGAAGGAGATGGCCTTTGACACGGTGATGTGGGATTCAAACGCCTGAAGGAGCACGGAATGGGGTTGGATTTAAGTCCGGGGGGGGGGCGGGGGTGGTGGGGACCATTTTAGGGGAAGTGAGGACGATGAATAGAGGGGAGAGAGAGGAATGACAAGCAAAGGGGGAGGACGCGGACAGGGGGACGCGGACAGGGGGGATTGGGAGGAGAGATCAGTGGAGAGAGATGGGCGAGAGATATGGGGGTTGAGAGAGGGAAGCGGGCGGGACTATGGAGGGAGGAGACAGGCAAAGTGAAAGGGAGCTAAAGCAGGTGTGGGGGGAGCGGCATAGCAGCAAGGAGGTGAGGCGCCATGGGACCCGCACCCCACCACATTACACTCCACCACACCCCACCATGCACAACACCACCACACCTCACAACACACCACACCACCACACCCCACCACACACCACACCCCACCACAACACACTAGCACACCCCACCTTGGAGTCAGGGGAGAGGAAGTCGATAACCTCAGGCGATGTAGCCAGCTCCTCACGAGCCATGATGCCCTGCCAGGGCGGACGTGGGGGTGGGTGGATGGCAGCAAAAAAAGGGGGGAGAAGGAGGAGGAGGAGGAGGAGGAGGAGGAGGAGGAGGAGGAGGAGGAGGAGGAGGAGGAGGAGGGGCGTAAGCGGAGGAGAAGCTGAACTTTGGAATATGCCATTAACGCTTCATTCAGACAACTTTGATGACCTGGCAAGGTGACTCGGTGGCAGAAAATGCAGGACGAAGGGGGAAATAAAAATACTAGTATCATAGCATGCAGTTTTGATTCGATGTGTCGCATGAGAGGGCGGTTGGGGGGTAAAGACCTGGGAGCCAGCGAGAGGGTAGTGAGGAGGAGATGGGT